>JBBJLR010051677.1:0-2500 GCA_037577145.1 Brachypetersius gabonensis
TCTCTCTCTCTCTCTCTCTCTCTCTCACACACACACACACACACTCTCTCTCTCTCTCTCTCTCTCTCTCTCTCTCTGTTGAATCTATATGGAAGCTACATGAAGGTAGTTTCTCTTTTTCCGTCTATCTCTTTATGTCTGCTTTACCAGACCAGGTGCTCCAAACACCTTCAGAACGTGTCACCATTCACCTGATTCTATCGGAACTGCTCTTTCTGTTTTCCTGATAGTTCTCCACACTGGTTCTATCAGAACTGCTCTTTCTGTTCTCCTGAGAGTTCTCCACACTGGTTCTATCAGAACTGCTCTTTCTGTTCTCCTGAGAGTTCTCCACACTGGTTCTATCTAAACTCTTCTTTCAGTTCTCCTGGGAGTTCTGCAGGCTGAGCAGAACTTCAGAGGCTGGGTAGGTCTGATGCGTTTCCCTTCAGCACCGATAGGGGGCGACACGTGTTCAGGCTCCTAACGAGGAACCCAAAACCCCCAGGAGAAGTTTCGCAGAAGCCAGAGTAACAATAAAGAGAGAGCAGTGTGACAGAAGGAAGCACGACGACTGTAAACAACCCAGCGGAGAAACCGCGCCTTTATTTCAAAACGGACTGAATTATTCCATTTCAGAGGGATTTTTCTCCAGTCTTATGGATTAACGAATGAATGAAGGAATGAACGAATAAATGAATGAACGAATGAATGACATTTTGTCTTTTCACCTTTTTTCGCACTTAAATTTTCATACGTTTTACAAAACCCGTGTAAATATTATTCAGCAACATTTCTATGCGTTATTATTAATATTATTATTATTATTATTATTATTATTATTATTATTATTATTATTATTATACGACTTAACAAACAAACCAAAAGGTAAAAGGACATCAGCTGATCAGTCTCCAAAAGATCTTTATTATTGTTCTAAATGTGTAACATTTCACAAAAGAAATTATTCTACAATATAAATTATTATTACTTCCTACTCTAATCATTCTAATAATAAAAAGCATTATTAATAATATTTAATATAGCAGTAGTGATAGTAGCATTGCTTCATTACATTATTTAATCATTATAATTGTAATAATTCATATAAGTAATAAAATATCTCGCTTTTATTGTTGAAAATACACACAGACACTAACACACATGTGTAATGTATGTATGTATGTATGTATGTGTGTGTGTGAATGTGTGTATGTGTGTGTTATGCTTTTGATTCATGATAATTATTACTACAACTTCTACTGCTTCGCTGTTAATATTGTTAATAGCATTATTTGTTATTTAATAACAACGATGCGTTATTTACTAGCGTGTTATCATTTGTAATTATAATAACACATGATTAATAAATCATTAGAATCATTGTTGATTTTATTTCTGTTATTGTTGTTTCATTTCTGCGCTGATGAGTGTGGATCTGATCTGAGAAACAGCTCATTCTGCTCTGCGGGACCGAGGCCTCTTGTTTATTTGACTAAGTAATGTTGTGGAAATGTAATTTTCAGGCTAATGTGGGCAGCACATGGGCTGGACGGGGCTACCTGAAATGTTGCATCTAATCCTTTGCAGATGGAGCCTGCAGCCCCTCTGACAGGTCGAGGGTCCGGAATAGCCATTATTGTGTTACCTTTTCAGAGATGCGCTACTTAAAAAGTGTTGTAGGATTATAGTAATAGTAATGCAGAACTCTTTTGTTCTGTTTGTTCTACTAATGTCCACAGGTTTATGTACCAAATATCAGGATGGATGACTGATATGTCCTTTAAGTAGTCAAGTCAAGTCAGTTTTAATGTCATCTCAACCATATACACACACAGTACACAGTGAAACCAAGCACGTTCCTCCAGAACCATGGAGCAACACAAGAACAGAGCAAAAGAGAACTGAGCACCACAAGAACAGACAGGACGAAAAACACAAGAGTGACAAAACAACCAGACGAAACAAGACAATGTTTAGTGCAATGGACCGTAGCTACATTTTGGATGGGTGCAGTATTTTGACGGCTTCTGTATTCTAACAGCAGAGAGATGTACAGAACAGATTTCATCAGCAATAAATATGATTGTGCAAACATAGCAGGACAGAAAATGTGCATTGTAATAAATAGGAGGTAATTAAAGTAGTGTATGTACTCTATATATGCAAATATTTGGGACAGTTGTCTAATAACGTTGCTTCAGGGTGAAAATGCATGAAAGGACTGTTTGTTCCAACACATTATTCTGATGTTACAGATCTGGAAAAATTAAGAGACCAGTGCAAAAATGTTCAGTTTCTCAGGTTTTATTTTTTATAGCTGTTGAACTGAACAGCTTTACTTTAGTTTTTAAGAATGCTGGCAGTATTTCTCTTCATTTCAAAATAAACATTTTGTTCTTTAAAGCATAAATTTAAAGGAATTTAAAAGAATAAGAGAAACGATGCAGCGTTTACAGAACTTGAATTATTCAAAGAAAACAAATCTCCTCTTCACTCTTAATCAAAACGGCAGTAATTA
>JBBJLR010051677.1:5000-11712 GCA_037577145.1 Brachypetersius gabonensis
TTCCCTCGTTAGTCATTCTGGGAGCGTCCAGATCAGTTTTACATTATTTGTAGAGCACTACAACCCATAAAGATGTTTACAAACAGTAAGGGATAAGTTGGCAGTTAAACATGCAAGAGTAATATAAATAATCCTGCTGCTCCCTTTCAGTAACTCAGCCTTTTATATGCATTTTGTGTTACATGTATTTGTTTAAATGATCAGTACAGTCATATTCAACTGAAACCTGAATTTTTTAAAATGTTTGTTACTCCTTTGCTCCAGGAACAGCCTCCATTCTTCTGAATGTTTGAACATAGCTGTGAAATTTTGCTTGCACCGGCACAAATGGGGTCTGGTACTGATGAGGTTCCACCACTCCTTATGTTCTATATCTACTGAGATGGTGGATGCTGCGGGTGCTCAGGCGAACAGTTCTGCAATCGGTCAACCAGAATTAATTATTAACAATGAATGCATCCATGATTATTTTCAATGCAATTGAATTGTATTTAATTTTTACTAAGGCATTCCTTCTACTAAATCAGCTTTGCCTAAATCCAAATGGATTATGTGATTATTATATCATAGATACTGAAGTCAAACTGTTCTGATTTTATGGTAAAACTTTAATTTTAAATGCTTATTACACCAAGCATCAAATGTATGTATGTATATATAAGGCTTCAAAAAAATAAGAGACCACTACAATTTATTTTTAAATCAGCATCTCTATGAGTGACAACTATTCCAGTGCCAGTGTCTGTTCAATTCCTACACAAACACCTCGTTCTGCTTTATGAGGTACTGATTAGTGATCAGCTGAATCAGATTCTATTTATTTTTAAAATGATGCTTTAAAGAACAAAATATTTTTGGGGAAATTAGGAGAAATATTGTCAGCAGTTCTTTACTAAGGCAAAGCTGTTCAGGTCAATACTTGCATCTATGAAAAATAAAACCTGAGTAACTGAACATTTTTGCAGTGCTCTCTTATTAGTTGTAGATATAATATCGCTCAGATCGATTTTCCTGCGTCCAACACAACTTGATGAGCATGTGTTAGATGTGTTGGATACCGTGCTGCCAGGGTCCAGGCCGCGATGGCTGTTTTGGCGGCGTAAGGAGGGCCTACACGATATTAGGCAGGGGGTTATAACATTATGACTAATTAGTAAAAGGTTTCACGCAGCCTGTAGGTACAGAAGTATAAACAGTTTGCAAGTACGTAAGGAGGCACTGCGTCTGAAGAACTGAGAGGTTTCTGGAGCGAGGGAGGGGTTCCATCTCAGAGGTACTAGGGAAGGCCTGGACGTATGAGAAATGACTTTGCATCTGTCTGTCACTTTCCTTTAGCAGCTCCAGCTTCCCAGTACAGTGCAGCCTGTAGGAGGGGGCATTGAGACCCCCCTCCTCAGAGGTCACTGTCACAGGGTTCAGTCTTGTAGTCTGGTCTCATTCCTGCGATGCCCCGGCCGAAGTCTTGGCGCTCCGTCAGAAGGCCGGCTCTGATTGATGACTAACCCTGGCTGTTTGCCTGGCCAGATCAGAGCTCCGGGCCACGGGCAGCTGTTGACACATGGTGTTTTGTGGAGGGCAATGTTTAACCAAGACTTATCACGACCCCGACACCTTCCGAAGGCAGGGCTCGTTCTTGCCCCCCCCACGCTCTCGCACCTCCCTGCCAGTCCCTGACAGAATCTCGCTGGACCCTCTCCCACTACGGGCTTCAAAAGAGCCACCATCTTTGGCTTAGAGTCTGATTGCCCAAGCTATTCGGACTTAACTGAGCTTTTGAGTGCAACATCAATAATAGGATATGCAGCCATGGAAAAAAAATAAAGAGACCGTATCTTTTTTTTGTGGTTATTGCTTTTGTAATGTGTGGGAGTGTGTCTGTGTAAAATGTGCATCTCACTATTGTTTTACACGCTATTGACCACACTTGATTCAAAACAATGCATATTAATATTTTTTTATTTACTAGGAAATGTTAAACCGCACTCTTACATTATTTTACAACTGCAACAATGAAAACAGAGTGTGTGTGTGACTCTGTTTCATCCCATCAGAAACTGAATCAGGAGTGAGGCTGCTGGAATACAGAACACAGAAAAGCTGCTCTACACACACTACTGCACTCACAACACATATGGAGGTGTTTCTAATTCTTTACACAGCTCACACTGCAATAGTTCAGAAAAGAACAGCAACCTGTGCATTTTACACACACACACACACACACACCAGTCAAGTAGGTTTTTATTGTCATTTCTACCATTTACTCATAGTAGTACATAGTGAAACAAAACAACATGACTCCAGAACCATGGAGCAACACAAGAGCAGAACAGAACACAAGACCACAAGTGCAGACAGGACAAAGAATACGAGCAACAGTACAACTAGACAAGACAAGACCACATTCAGTGCAATTGTCAGGTACAAAATACAGTATTTTGACTTATTCTAGCAAAATTGTGTGCAAAGATGAACAGAAGTTACCTGTGCAATAAAACCACAGTAGTAAATATGACGATAGAAGCAGAAACATGACAGAGAATGTGCAGTGTTAAAAAATAGAAGCGATGTATAGATCTGTTCTGTTTATTTATTTGTATTCTGCTCATTAATTATTGTTTGTTAACCTCACATATTTCATAGCTAACTGAAGAAGCCAAAAGTGGGCTGGTTTATTATGCACACCCCACCCTGCCCATCCATTCATTCTCTGGCCCTCTGCCTATCACGACCTGTCCACTCCTTCTGGGGGCAAAAGTCTCAACATTCAGCACATAAGTGACACCCAAATGTGTCTGCATTCACTTGCTACTTCTTGTGAGTAAAAACATGATTTCGTTCAGTCTTTCAACTTCTTAGTTGGTTCAAACCCAGTCATATTGGTGCTGGCAATCACAAAAAGTGGATCGGGAGTTTCCAGTACATTTATATTGTAGAAGATTGAGTGAAATGTTCTACGATGGACTCGTGGCAGTGTAGAATTTTACTGTGTGTGTTTTATTGTTGTGACGTGGCTGAATTCTATCTTCCAGTATAACTACTGTAGCCACACTGAAGTAATTACAATGGAGCAGCTGCAAATTCATTCATCAAAACTTCTGCAGTCCTGACCTCGAAAGTAAATGTAGGTCAGTTGTTAGCACTAACTGACGAATCCCTTTAATTGTGTAGCTAAATGCAACAGGATTTTAAGATTTTGTTTGGGTGGTGGATCATTCTGAGTGGTGACACCGACATGATTGCTGAATATGTGTCTGTGTGCGTGCGTGTGCGTGTGCGTGTGCGTGTGTGTGTGTGTGCATGTACTTAGTGTCACTGAGAATAGTCCACCAACCAAAAAACATTCATCCAATAGTGTCTTACGGCCAGAAACTGATCCACTGATGAAGGATCATGCAAATTCTAATCAATAACTTTAAATCTGCAGGTTAATGTGCATAAAACAGTGGACAGTAAGTGGACAGGGTGTTTAAAAACGCCAGCAGCACAGCGGTATAAGATCCACTCTTTTTCGGCTTTATTTCTTTATTTTTTTTCGTTCGATATATGCTGCGACCATGCCTTATGCAAATAATTATTTCACTCTGCTAATAACTGACTGCAGACCTGTTTGTTTCCTCTGAATTTAAGGTTGCCTACTTCCTTAAAACATTCTACTGTTGTGCCAACTGTCCTATTTACCTTTGGGTTACTGATTCATTCCGTCCTCGTACTTCTGGCACAGCAACGCATTAATAAACGTCTGCTTCATTTGTTTAGCTATCAAATGTGCGGCTCCAGAAAAAAATAAGACACCACTGCAATTTATGTTTAAATCAGCATCTCTATGAGTGACAACCATTCCATGCCAGTGTCTGTTCAATTCCTACACAAACACCTCGTTCTGCTTTATGAGGCACTGATTAGTGATCACCTGAATCACATCTTATTTAATGAGGAAAAGTATAAAAACACTGCTGTAATCGACTCTCTCCTCTCACACTGAGACCAGTTGGATGGTAAAACACTACTAGAAGTTCATCAAAGGTCATTATTGCCATTTAGTTTAAGAGTAAATATTTTATTCAAGTTCTGTAAACGCTGCATCATTTCTCTTATTTTGATGTTTTGTCATTCCATCAAAAAATGATGCTTTAAAGAATAATATTTTTATTTGGGAATTTGTTTTTTTAGTTAGTAGGTTTTAAGCAGTTTTCAAAAACTAAGGTAACGCTGTTCAGTTCAATACTTGCAGCTATAAAAGATAAAACCTGAACATTTTTGCAATGCTCTCTTATTTTTTCCCGGCGATGTATGTTGTTTAGTGTCTTAACACTCAAACTCCCACTTTGTTGGACAGAAAGTGAAGAAGCTGGAAGGGAAAATGAATAAGAATGGATGCATCATCGCACTTTTCACCTCAGAGAGAAGGAGGACAAGTGCTCTCATGCTGGGCCGACTGCATTTCCCCACAATTAAACCTCTGGATCAAACTTTCAAACCTACCTGCTTTCAGCTGAAGTCTTTCATGTGCCGAGCGCTACGAGAATGAAAAATAAATATTAGACCTCCCTGACTCTTTCACGGAAATTTCATTAATGCTGTAAGCAGGGGCGGCTCGTGAGCTTTGAACATGACCCCGAACCCGTCCTTTAAAAAATACACACTCAAATGAGCCTGACAGCAGAGAATCAAGGACGAGGCACTTTAGATAGAACCAAGAAACAAATTAGAAGGAGCTCTATTTACCCATATACACTCGTCTTGAGTTATATAATTTGCAGCGGATTTGAGCAACCGGGTTTTTGTCCCTGAAATGGGATTTATAAAATGATAAACCTGCCTTTCCACCCACAGAAAACTGATACTGTTGTAAGCCCTTTCAAATGTTCCATTGTTTGCGAGGTCAGCTCCCTCCCTGTCAATCTGAAAATATCTCTGAACAAGAAATAATCCCATTTCCACGCTCTAATGCTAAAATCCCCCTGAAAATGCAGGAGAGGGTTCAATCTTATTGGTCCCTCAACTCTTAAATGACCAATGGGTCTCATTTGACCTCATAAGAGTTGCTTTCTTTAGAAACACGGGCTTGTTACGAGAGCTGCTCTTTTTTTTATTTCAGGCTGGACGTGTGGAAAGGAGGGCGGTGGTGGGTAGCCATGCTCTGGGACAAATGGAGATTATTTGGTGCTGGATTAGGATCTCATGGTAGGGTTCAGGTGGTACATCCAAGGTAGTAATTAGATGTCATCACTCCTTCATTGAGCTCTGCTCTCTGCCATCATGACAACCATGCAGAAGAAAAGACCCTTTCATTACACAGGCACTGGATGCCTCTATGTGTGGTTGTGCTGGTTGATGTATTCAGGGAGAGAAACTTCATAAAACAACCGAATGTAGCATTTTAACCAACACTAAACTTCTCAATCCACATACAGATCACTGCACTCTCAGTTTTGATCTTTTATAGCTGCAAGTATTGAACTGAACAGCTTTGCCTTAGTTTTTAAGAACTACTGATAATATTTCTCCTCATTTCCAAATCAAAATATTCTTCTTTACATCATCATTTTAAAGGAAATGACAAAACATCAGAATAAGAGAAGTTAAACTTTTACAGCTCTGGTTCACTCTTAAACAAACTGGCAATAATGACCTTTGAAGAACTTCTAGTAGTGTTTTACCATCCAACTGGTCTCAGTGTGAGAGGAGAGTGTTGATTACAGCAGTGTTTTATACTTTTGCTCATTAAATAAGATGTGATTCAGGTGATCACTAATCAGTACCTTATAAAGCAGAATGAGGTGTTTGTGTAGGAATCTAACAGCATGGAATGTGTGACAGAGATGCTGATTTCAAAATAAACTGCAGCGACCTCTTATTTTTTTCCAGAGCTGTATTTTTAATAGCTAATGGGGTGGTGGTGGCCTAGTGGGTAGGATACTTGGCTCTGGACCAAGAGGTCATGGGTTTGAATCCTACCCTCAGCATAGCACCACTGGGTCCCTGAGCAAGACCCTTAACCCCAAGTTGCACCAGGGAGACTGCCCCCTGTAGTTAGGGAATGCCATAAATGTAAATGTAATTGATCACTAATCAGTAGCTCATAAAGCAGAATGAGGTGCTTGTGTAGGAATTTAACAGACACTGGCATGGAATGGTTGTCACACTCATACAGATGCTGATTGGCAGTGGTCTATTTTTTTATCCTGAGTCTTTAAATTTACATTTAAAATATCTAATCTAATTCAGAAAAATTGACCTTTACAGCAGTGGGCCTCAAACCGGTCCAAGACTGGTCTAAGAAGCACTTCTCTAAGGAACTAAAAGCACATCAAAAAAACCTTTATTGAAAGCACCTTTATTTTTGTGCGTGCTTTGTCCTTCCAGCGGTCATGGGTACATCACATGATTGGTCTGCTCTCACCAGGGGCAGGATGACTGTAATTGGGGAAGCCCAGTGGTGGCGGCACCAAAGCCTCCGGGACGTCCTGCTTCTGCAATCTAGTGTTACGCGCTGGAGGAAATTGTCGTCCCTGATTTCCTGAGACTCTGTACGTTCATGGTGCGCGTGCGATTTTTGGCACAAAGGGAAAGGAGTGTAATCGAATCAAGTTTTATTAAGTTTGCCAAAGATCCTGTCTGTGTCACAGGTCTAAGTTTGTGTGTGTGTGTGTGTGTGTGTGTGTGTGTGTGTGTGTGTGTGTGTGTGTGTGTGTGTGTGTGTGTGTGT
>JBBJLR010051688.1:0-11712 GCA_037577145.1 Brachypetersius gabonensis
CACACACACACACACACACACACACACACACACACACACACACACACACACACACACACACACACACACACGTGTTCTCTGTGGGTGCTAGATTACATCATAATCAGCAAAAAACAACCCAAACGCTGCATGAACAGCCCAACTCAAAATTTCTGACACTGTTGCAGTCACACAGCTCTGGTGCAATATCATGCCATTTCCTAATATAAGAGGAACCAGATCTTCCTGCTCAACTAAAGTGGAGTAATGCTCTACCAGAGCTTCTCCCAACCAACATTCATATAACTGAAAACACTGTGACATTAATATAGTGGATTGAAAAGGACTGAAAAAAGCATAATTAGCTTTGCTATTGTCCATACCTCCACCCCTCTGGACAGATCTTCTGGCTCCAACTCTGCCTCTTCCTTCCTCATCTCCTCCACAGACTCAGAATGTTGCTCGCAGTAAAACCTCCCTGTTGATGTATCAGACAGTAAGCAGCTGATACTAGCACAGCAAAAGGTGTGCACTGGCATGAAATCATGCTCCTCTACTGTGGATAGCAAAGTGATGGCAGGCATAATGGGGGAATATGCATGTATTTTTAATTATATAATGAATAATTTAGCCAGTGCTGCGTTATTCCAGAGAATGGGATGAAGAACTACAGGTAAAACTGTGTTATAGCACAGTAGAGAGCAACGGAACACATGGGCTTTTGGTATGTCTTGGCCAAAACAATACAGTCTAAAAATAAAGGCATAGTAATCAATGTATACAGTTTTCTTTTACCTATAAACAGTCAGTTCACATCAATAATAGCCTACAAACAGGTTATTATCTTTGTTTTCTCCTAAGCATGTATTCTCAATAATCTTGCATAACAGTTCCTGTCGCCACCCATATTTGTCCTTTGGCAATGCCTGCCTCCTGTTTCCTGCCATGCACCACACTGAAATGCACACAACACCCTATAACACAGACAAATTCTGGCCTAGCACTGGGAACAACCTTACTGGAGCTTTAATAAATATTGTATGCACAACATGTTTTAACATCATAAGGCCTCTGTTGGTACAGATTTTTTTCTCCATATGGCTACATAAGCCTGGTTCACTGCCAGCAACATATTTCCAGGGCATTTGTCTACACTGCAACACAGTCTTACAGCGCAGTAAAATCCTCTCTTTTTATGACCTTGGAGGGGGCTTACCTGTGTCAGAACAGAACGTGTATCCTCCCTGACGCAGCGTAGTACCACACTGCTGGCACATGAAGCAGCTGCGGTGGAAGAATTTGCCCTCAGCGCTGCCCCTTTCTAGCAGATAAAGCAGCTGATGGCAGAAGTAACACAGCTCACTGCTGCCTGGCGTGGCAGCTGGCACTGCAGACACAGGCTACAGCACAGGACAGAACAAGGCAACAGTTACTGGAATACTATGCCAAAAATAACATGAACACCCTGTGCCATAAAATCATTCTGAACTGTAACTTTACAGTAGAAGCAGGAAACAATCTTAATATGTTATGTAGCATTTATGGACCATTTCTACATGTCCACTTATCAGGAAATATTCATGCAGCTTAAAGGTTGGCTGCAATTTACAAATGGAATAAAAATTGACAGTTGTAACAAATATTAAAGCCTTTTCAAAAGGTCCACTGATCCATATTCATCCAATGGCATCAGTTTGTGCAGCTGAAGCTGTAAGAATCCTCTTAGATTTAGAACATATGTCCAACAACAACACAGACACACAGCTGTTTTAATTACTCACATCTTTCTTCTCCTCTTCCTGCCGCATATCTTGATCTCGCTCCTCTTCTTTGGATGCCAGACGCTCCTAAGGGGCACAAGCCACATGAACGCATTTACGGCTCACGTTACGCAACTTGCCCCCTAAAAATAAACAACGGCTTTTATCATTTTTTTTTAACTGTTGTTAAGAAATTGGTTGGGTGGTGCAACAATGAGGTAACTAGTATTGCAAAATTCATGAGCGTGCAATGAAGTTGTGGTTTCGTTACTAATGGTTTATTACAATATAGCAGGCTGAGTAGGAACTTCATGCTCTAGTTAATTCTCACCAGCCACAGTCATCGTTATCGAAACACTGCAGTCTACAGTACGAACAGGGCTTTGTGTGTGTGATCTGCTGATGCGAGGTTGTGGGTCGGTGCATACCTTGCGCCTCTGGAGGGAGTTATGTTTGAGCTTGTTCAGGAAGAAGACGGCAGAACGGGTCCTGGAGAGGGAGAGTGACTTGAGGCTGGACTGGTCTGTTGAGGACAATACATCACAGTCAACAACTCCTTTTGAATTTGTACTTTTAAAACACTCTTCTTCCATAGAAGAGACCATCTACATGGTTCTTGGCTTGGACACTCAGCTCTAGGAAAAACCCTAATACTTACAATGTGAAAGGATATTCAAATCTGCTCACATTATACATCTCAGGTGGTGCAACTGTATCTAAGGGCACCAGTCTCATGCCATCAAAAGCAGAAAATGCTGAATCAGATATATCAGAGGAAAAAGAATGAATCCTGTCCAACCACACAATTAATCTAGCATGCAATAGCACACACTCCTCTTTGCTTTCGATTCTGATTTTTGGTCAAGAGCTACCCGTTCTCTTTGGGTACATAGGATCTCAGCATAGGATCCTCATCTCAGCAAATAAAAAAAAAAAAAGTGGCGTGCTTCACATGACTTGTAAGAAGCATGTGGTAGCATCACCATGTTGGTGCTGTTGTGGGGTAGGAGGAGACATGCTCAGCTCTACCTACCCCAACCTTTTGAGCACAAACTGTATTAGGAATTTAAATAATCAAACAAATAAATACAGAAACAAATGGCACAGTGGATGAAGATATGGAGTCGATTTAGTATTTAAAGTGATAATTAATCAAAGATAGATGTGGTCAATAATGTATGACAACTGCCATCACCACTGCCATCAGCAGCACTTATGACTCATGAGGTCTCCTGTATTAGATTCAGCACTTAAGTATGTATTTCTCCACCATTTTCCAAGCTTTAGAATTAATCCAATTCTAAACATATCCACCAAGGGACCAAGCACAAAATCATCCAGCTTCGTTTGACAATGCATGACAATGACTGGGAAAATAAGCCCTGTGGCATGCGTCACCCTTTTCCCCCAGATTACACACATCCACACATGCAGAGAGGTGGATGAGTGACAGCTCTACCTGCCTGGACATATGGCTGAGGTTTCCTCCCAAACAAATATCAGCACCGAAGCCTGAGCACAGACCAGTTAATCCACTAATACCTTCTCCTTAGACGACATGCAGCTTCCCTCCCCCACAGCAGGATAGCGTGTGTGTGTGTGTGTGTGTGTGTGTGTAAGTCAGCTGTAGCGGGGTTGCGGGAGGACTCCCAGTCCCACCCTAGCCCCGATGAGCCATTTCTCTCCTCAGCTATGTATCGCCTTCAGCTGTGTGTGTTGCTGCAGCAGCTTCCAAGCCAAGAAGCAGAGCACTGCCCATTTCCAGCAGAGCATGCTGGGAACATGCCTTTAAAGAGACAGTGCCACTATGACCAGGCATTTTGTAGTATTTGATCTCAGCATAGCTCTGGTACACTATATGGACAAAAGTATCCTCTTAAATATTAAATTCAGGTGCCCCCTTTCTTCCAGTGAAAGGCAATCTTAATGCTTCAGCAAACCAAGAGATTTTGGACAATGCCATGCTTCCAGATTTGTGGACATAGTTTGGAGAAGAACCTTTTCTATTCTAGCATGACTGTGCCCCAGTGCACAAAGCAAGGTCCATAAAGACCTAAATGCATTTCCATGAGAAAATGTGAATGAAAGGTAATATTGCCTGGCTGCTATAAAACCAGTGTACTGGAGACCAGTGTATTTTATGGTCAAATTAAACGGCAGTTGACTCATTTGGGTATTGTTACCTGAGAAACTGGAATTAAATTAGGCGGGTAATATATAAAAATATTTGATTATATAGTCCTTGTGATTTGACAATCTGGAAATGAAAAAACAATTCCAAATGTATAAAATATAAAAATAATAATATTCATAGTTTGTATACTGAGATTGACTAGATCCACTTCTACAGGAACTACTGCCTTCAATAAAGTGTGCATGTACAGCAGTGTGATTGCAGTGTAGTACATGTAAACCAATCATAAGACAAATCATTTTATGTTATTTAAAATGACTTAATGATTACAGGTCTTTACATGTGTGTAAACGTAAATATGTGTGGTTTTCATCAGCTATGTAACTGGATGCTGCAAATTATCCAGATGTGCAGCTCAGGTAAAAGTGAAATCTATGTCAAAAAGCTAGACTAATGCACATCTGGTTGTTGATTTCTAGGTGCTAGGAGATTTACCTTTTGGCACTGGAGTCTCAGTAAAAGCATTGTGGACCTGAGTGAGGTACAGCACCACAGATAGCTGGTCAATCTCCGTGCTAGAGGCCATGTCACTGGCAGACATAATAGGCTGAATGCCAAACTCTCCCTGGAGAATGTCAAAAGCCAGCTGGTTATTGTATGCTGCATTATTCTCATCGAGGGAGGACATATCTCTGTGAAAGGAGACACGTGGTAAGCATTAGCCAAAAAAAAAACAAAACAACAACAAACGTAACAGATGGTATAACCTAAAACCTCTTAAAAATCTATTAATAATGCAGTCAGTACTGTAATGTGGTAAAAGTTGCAAGATGTTATATTTAACAGTTTAAAGAACATGTCTGTCTCAATGTTAAATGATTGTTTACAGTGTTTTTGATCAATATAATCTAGTCCTAGATTAGTGGGACAAGGTGAGAAAAGGGGTCTTACATGAGTTTTGGCCTGAAGCAGTGAATCAGAGCACACAGAGCCAGACCAGACCTCCAGGACTGACTCAGATCTTTGACTCTGACTCGTTCACACCAAGCGGTATGTTTCTGACACCAGCTCAGCAGGTCCACCATGCGCCTCAGCGAATCTACAAACAATTGACAGCGCTAATCACTCACCAGATCTTATGTACAAGCAGTTAAAGGACTAATATCATGGCAAACATACAATTGCTTCCCTTTAAGGCACTATGCTGGTTAGGATGTTAATATATATACATATATTTATTTTATGTATATATTAAAAGGTACATTTGTATGCCAGTACCAATTAAGTACCGCTTCTCCATACCCACCCCTGACTATAATACTTTAACAATGAAGTGTAAAAATGATCTGCAGTTTGTCTCTAACCTTGGTTTTTACGAGATAATGGATCTTTCTTATTTTTCGTTAATCTGTTGTTATCCAAACTGTCCTCAACATCATACAGATGCTTCACCTAAAGAATAAACACACAAAGTACAATTCAGACATTTAAACATCAACCATCTGTTGCAATTATTCATCTAAAATTAAAGTTGAAACTTGGCTCTTATGGCTACTTAGTTCTTACTTGTTTAGGCTTGATGGACTGCTTGATGTTGGGGTAACGGGTGCTGGGATCTATGCTGTAGGCAGAATAATTCTTGCTGGTGTTTTCAGGAGTGGTCTGCGATAGCAACTGATAAACACTTTCCCTGGTTCATTCAAAAACAGGACAAGATAAAGGTCAAGTCGTTTCTTCAAATAATCTACTTAAGAATGATACAGTCAAAATCAGTAAGACATACTTCATATAGCACTTTTGGTTTATACAGCTATATCAAATGACTAATAAAATGAACAGTGACAGTGCTGGCTGCAGAATAACAGACATGAGTCTTCTCTTATAATGACTTAAAATTGGAGAATATGGTATATAGTGAGCAACCACTTCACATATACCTACGCACTCTTCAAAGTCTAAGATCCTCACTTCTGGTCTCACCTCTCCAGCTCACCACAAAGTTTTTTTTTTAAAGTCGTGTATATTACTGGGGTGACCATGTAAAAAGCCAGATTCTGTGGTCACTGAACCATTTTTGTTTAGATGCAGGTTACGCACCATTGTCTGTTTGAAGATCTGTTTTAGTTTTAGCATTTTTGCAGGGGAATAAGCCAGAATGTCATTAAAAAACTTCTGGTACTTCAATTCCTTGAAATTGGGGGATTGAGTGGAGGAGTATAGCTTATTTAGAAAACCACATTCTTGCCAATGCATAAAAAACATTTGTAAACATGCACACCAGATGGACTATTAAATAAATATTCTGTTCCTTAATACCTCTCAGCCAGGACCTGCAGGGGAAGCACTCCTTTGCCCCAGTTCCTGACCATCCAGGCTGTGTCAAAGGCAGCTAGGAATCCTCGTGCAATGCCGGTACCCAACGGCCAAAAAGGCTACAAATGTTTTAAAGAACAAACAAGTAACAAACAAAGACAAATATTAAAACAACATGGTGAACGTTAACAAAAAGAGGTTAATTCAAAGTAAATACTGGGAGAAACACACCTCCACAAGGGAGTCCCCGACAAGGCCAATGAGGAGTTTCTTGCCCCTCCTCTCCCTCACCAGTGAGGCATTCTCAGCACGGTGCATACAGGTGAAGTCAAACATGGCCACATCTGGCTTTCCAGCATGGTCCTGTGCAAACTCCAGATCAGGAAGCTTATGGCTGGTTGAAAACTGAGCGGCATCATATGCATACTGCAGCAAAGCCTTCTGATCAACATTATTCAGCGCCAACAGCTGCCCTGCATCACTGTAGTCCTGGGAGAGAAAAACAGAGATGGAGAGAAAAGTGCAATTTGTAGAAGGGTACCATTGTGTGAGTACCTTTATTAACTCAGAGCTGAAACAAACTCACTGTAACCCTGACTATGCATGCACCTCAGGAAACAAGCACATGTCCTGATGTCTTGACAATACTATATACCTACATATGGTGATGCTGAACATTTTACACTACTGTTCATTTAGGTTGCATTATCTTAGCTAGCAGCCAGGTGGCAGTGTAGCTAAAGGCATATCTCTATCAGAAACATCATAATTCTGTGCAAAAAAAGAAAGAATAAAACATCCCCAGAAACTAAAAGAATAAGACAATACAACACATTACAGGGTCAGCTTGGCTCTGGATTTCCTAAACATTTCTGAAAGCCTCCTAACAAAATTGGAGAGAACAAATGTTTCCTATAATGGCTGAAGAGACAACATGAATCTGGGACCAACAGAGATGAGGTCCATTAGCAGGGTATTGGCATGGGCCAATGCCAGAGGTACATAGCTTGATGGAGCCCTATCTGAAGCATCTCAATAGAGATAGGACAAAGGACAAAAGAGGCTGATAATATGGCCAGCGCTGTGATGTCTACGTGTCCAACGTGTGTGCTGATCTTTTTACAGGTGCACAGGTTTAGTCTGTGTTCAGTCTTACTTGTTTAATGACTCCTTTCTTCAACAGACTGATTTTTTTGGCTGTCATGACAAAGTAGTGCGTGTCATCTTTATAGTAGACTATGTTCTCCAGATCAATACCTGAAAAAGGCAAGAGGAGAGAAATGGAAAATGAGGACATTTTTCAATAGAGTAGAGTAGGAAAGTGTCAGTGTCTTGTGTGTGTGTGTGTGTGTGTGTGTGTGTGTGTGTGTGTGTGTGTGTGTGTGTGTGTGTGTGTGTGTTTGATGCGTGTCAGGATTATATCTGGATAAGCTATATCCATATAAAATTGCAAGTGTAAATGCATCCAAAATGCATTAAAAACATTTCAATCTGAACACTATAACCACTCTAGGATGTGGCCTGAGATGCATTTTATTCAGATGGTAAACTACTATTATGCCTCATACACTCCAGGCCACATTCAATAACTAAAACCTCAGCCAATGCTGTGACTGTGCCTCATCCTTCTGTTCAGATTAAATGGAAGAGACCACCCAAAACCTATAACTCTTAAATTCTGTGTTGTTTTTCACCATCATCTGTGCATTACATTTTAATGCATGCTGATTCATAATGATTGCAGGAGGCTGATTATACTTAATAGCCACCTTCATGTAAACACTGACTGCTGGTGTGAGGGATTGAACAGTGCTATGCAAAACTGCAATTTGCTTTTGAATAGAACATAACAATGAAGAGCAGCCCTGAACTGCACATTACTTGCATGATTGAAACTGGGAAAGCCAAAGACACATTTTATTACCAAAAGTAAATGCATATAGTTGAAATCTTAAGGTTGGACTCTAGATCCTAATCAAATGAAACCTCCAGGTGTTTACAAAGGCAGTGTTCACATATGTGCACAAGTCCTTCCAGTATCCTTTCTCCATACCCATCTCTGTATGGAGATCCTGGAAGAATTTCTGGTTGTATATTCGGGCCACCCCACTGATCTCTGGCACCTGGGCCTCTGCTGCAGTACGGCGATTTGTAAAGTTAGCTGTGATCCCAATGGCCAGCTTCCCCCTCAGCTCTTTTATCTTAAAGCCTAGTACAGAAACAGAGAACTTGATATGTGAGTGAGTAATCCACATAGCCACAGATATATTTTAAACTGGTAACATGCATAAAATTATCGTTTTCTAAAAATTTTCATTTAATTCAATATTAATACTTAGTTTACAATGCCATTTTCTCAAAATAGTGATATATCTAAAATGGATTTAACCAAAAGTAATGTTCTGGTGTCTTTCTAATTACAAAAAATTCATAATTTTCATCAATAAGCTACATGGTTTGATGCCATTGTTTGACTGTTTTGTTGTGTGTGTGTGTGTGTGTGTGTGTGTGTGTGTGTGTGTGTGTGTGTGTGTGTGTGTGTGTCTTACCCTCAGGTACAAATCTTCCTCCTCCAGCTGAGATGAAAACATCAAACTGGTAGGAAGCAGCAGGGTGAGATTCAGGATGCACTAATGCCATCCAGCCTGGAAGATAATTGAAGTCAGACAGCTTAGGCCCCAGCTTAGCTCTGAATTACAAAAACAGACTGACTGAAATAAACTGTATACCTGCTGCTCCTGATGCTTGAGGCTCCACCAGACCTTTGAAGTTCACTCCTGTGTGAACTTCAACACCTAACAGCAGAACAAGCTTCAACAGAATCAGCTGCAACTGACGGATACCTACATACGCAAATATATTTTCCAAACAGTGACAAACTAAGCAACCACTGGAAAAACACACGTAAACCTCCGCATTCATACACATTAATAAACTGCATTCATACACTAAAATTCAATATTTTCAGTTCATTTTTTGTCTTGGTATTCTTGTAATAGCCTACAAAATGTTTTGGTATTGCTTTAATTAAGTCAATCGTCTATGAACGGCTTTGTGTAAATATACATGCTAATGTGAAGTTAGCTTAGGTAATAAAAATAAGATTTCTTTCCTTTTGATTTCAATAATTTTGACGTAGCCACACCACAAACGCATTTTTTTAAAAACCATATTTTGCAAGGGAAGGTGTTCAGTGCATGAAAAGGCTTTATTTACTTAGCAAGCACAGATAATGCCCGGTTAAGGCTTTGCAGTGCCACAGAATGTTGAGGTCAGACAACATATCAAGCTTTAAGCATAAGACACATCTGCCTGTTTACAACAACAACGATCAATTTCTAAACAAGTCCCCCCATTTTTCAATGTGGTCCAAGCTGACAAAATTTCAAATCATCTCTGTAATCTTTTCACTGCACCCCTTGCACCCATGGGGAGCCCATGGCTTGAAAACTACTGATTTAGACTGACACTGGACAAGGGTACATATTCAAAGAAATGCATACAAAAAAAACCAAAAATTATTGCTATGTTTTCAACCTGATTTGTGATTATGCATAAACATATACATTTCAGTGTTAATTAGGAAGAATTTCCTATTTGTGTCATTTTAAGAAAGTGTAAATGAATTTTACAAGAGAAGATCTGACAGAATAGGTCACTCACTTATGTGGTCAAGAGAGCCAGAGCAGAATTTTCCGTAGAAATTCTTTGCACCGAGGTTTCGTAAGTCTCGGATGGTGTAGGGCCACAGGTGGAGGACATTGTTTCTAGAGAAAGACGCTCTCTTTTCTAACACGACCACTTGTGCACCCAGCAATGCTAACTCTATAGCTGTCCTCAAACCACATGGACCTGCTCCTAATACTAAACACTGAAAAAGAGACAACAAAAAGCCAGTTAGTGTAAGTAAAGTCAAGTCAAGTAAAGTGGCCCCTTATAGTCACATGTGACCACACCACATCACAGAACAGTGAATTTTCTTCTCTGTATTTAACCCATTCACCAAGTGAAGCAGAGGGCTGCCACCAACGAGGGGTACCCGGGGGGCAGTGTGTGGGTGCGGCATCTTGCTCAAGGATACCTCTATGGTGTCACTAGCAGTCCAGGAATTCAAACCCAAGGCCTTCTGGTCTCAAGGCGAATTCCCAAAAACACTAGATCCCTGATCTGTAAAACTCAATGTACAAAAAGACATCAAGCTGAGAATATTATCACACCTTCGTCTTGGCACAGGGTTTGCCCTGTTCATAGTCCGGGTGCGAGGCTCTCTTATCGATCTTTTGCCAGAGGTCTTTAGCTTTCCAGTAGTTGAGTCTTTCTTTCAGCTTGCTGTAGAAGTGCTGGTAGTCCTTGGGGTCAACCTCTAGGTGGCGGCAAAGCTCAGCAAAGGTCTGCTGAACTTCTTTGCATGTCTGGGCAGCCGTAAAGCCGTCAAAGAGAGCATGAACAGGGCTACCAGGCTCCGGCTTGTCAGCCATGCTGATGGGGTGCAACTCTTGCCTACGAAAGTACCTAAAGGAGACCAGGAAGTAAGAAATATATTAGTGGATTATTTTGAAAAGTGTACAATTAGTAAGTGAAAGTGACCATTCTGTCATACGTGAACACACCACTGCACACAGTGTGAACAGCACAAAATTCAACCAGAGGGTAGCCAGGAACACGGCGCCCGGAGAGCAGTGTGTGGGGACGGTACCTTGCTCAGGGTACCTCAGAGGTGCCTAGCGGTCTTGGGAATCAACAACTTTCTGATCGCAGGGCGGACGCCCTTGATCATCTGTGATGCCACAACCATTTGGCCTGGAGCCCAGACTCGCTCTGTCTGGGTGGGTAGAATGGCATCTCCCTCTCCACATCACTCAACAGAATTGCCCGTTAATGATCTCCTAGCAAGTGGGGAAATCCTAGCAAGTGGGCGGAATTGGAGACGTCTAAATTAGGCAAATAACTGGAGAAGATGAATCAGGGAACCAGTTACTGGCGGACTGCAAAATGTTTAGCTACCGTAAAAACACTGACTAAATGTATTGCAACATATATAGCAAGTCGCAAACACTGGCAGACTTGAATTACTTTGAATAGCAAGTGGATCACACTAGATTAACTAAGAGTTCACAGAAAATGTGTTTTCTCTAGTTTTTTTTAACTATGGAACACTGTCTAAGTCAAGAACATTGTTGCTAAAGGTCATTATCATCCGCATAATAGCACACAAACTGACCAGTTGGCTCCTTTGAATGGGTGCACAAAAGGGCTACACACACAACAGAATGTTTGGCACATGGACATAGACCTTTTGAGCATGAAAATAGGCTTTTACCACAGTTGGCTTTTAACCCAATTAACAACAACCAGGAGTACATTGCTGTGGAAGACACTGCTGTGACCATTTGCCATCATATTTCAAAACATTTTTTAGCTACAACTTCAGTTGTAATTAGAGATGGGTATAACGGCGCTATAAATAAACGGCGTTACTAACGGCGATACTTTTTTTAGTAACGAGTAATCTAACGAATTACTGTT
>JBBJLR010051707.1:0-11711 GCA_037577145.1 Brachypetersius gabonensis
ACACACACACACACACACACACACACACACACACACACACACACACACACACACACACACACACACACACTTCATGCCTGTCTGGAAGGCCAGTGCACATTTTATTTTGCATGCAAACATATAAACTACATAAACATTGTCTGTAATGTACCTGTAAAACAGCCATTAATGTGGCTCTCTCAAGTCTGTGCCAGTTCTGTGTCCTTGCACTGATCTCTGCTTCATGCTTACATTTACAGGCCCTAAAAGCATAGACACATATAAGCAAACAGACTGGACCAACATTTAATTTCACAACCATTTAACAAGAGAGAAAGACTCACTCGTCATGTGATTCAATCTCAGTGTCCGCTCGTCCACCCCAAACCACAACATGAACCAGAGTATGATCCAACTGCAATAAGAGAGGATTATAAAAATTCTCATCAGCCTAAGCTTTACCTATATTTATTTTTTCTTACATCCATATGTGGTGTTTATAACTTCGGTGTGAATGGGTGGGACTAAATTGCTCTACAATGAATATGTAATGTGTTGTGGATGACACAAAGAAGTGAATTCAAAAAGGGCTTTTGTTGGTTATTTTAGATGGATTGGTGAGTAAAGGGTACATTTTAGAACTTGATATGGGTCCTTCAAACTCAGCTTAAAGACCACTTGTTCAATAAATTAATCTCTGTATGTGTTATATTCTTTACCTTCTCATGCAGTTTATCCAAAGCCTCCTCCACTCTGAGCACAGCCAAGTCAACGGATGAGCTGACCTAAAGGACAGAGAAGAACTTAATGTATAGTCTTCTACATGCATGTCTGGTATACTTTGAAGGGTGAAGCGATCTGTGATCAGCTATCTGACCTGGCCTTGGCACACGCAAAGCTCATCCACTGGCACAAAGAGCAGGAGCAGCTTCCACTTGGACAAAGACAGGAAAAGACACTGCATTACTTGACTGCTGTGTAGTCAGGTTTTATGGTGTATTATTCTAGTGTACTGAAATGTGAAGTGCTGTGGTCTACCAGCGCTGAAGAACACTGGTACAGATATCTTGTATGATTTACTGCTTATGTGTCCTACCTCATTATTGTTGAGGGTTAGAGCAAGATCTTCAGCTTCTTTCAGCAGACTCCTGCGTTGCAGATATCAAATACAGAACCACATTTACTAGGAAAAAAGTGTGTGTGTGTGTGTGTGTGTGTGTGTGTGTTAGTGTGTGTTTTACCTCTGTTCTGGCAGCTGTGTAGTCACAGTGGGATTAAAAATAGACAGGATCTCTGTAGAAGAGGGAGAAGATCTGAATGGTGATTGGGTGAAAATGCCCCACTGAATATTTGGCTCAGCCTCTCCCTTAAGCTTGCAGCTATACTGCATACTAGGGATGTAACAATTAATCAAAATATTGTGCAAAAATGGGACAATGGGACAATATGCCCTGTTGACATGTGACAATGCATCATGGACAAGATGCATTCTTTTAATTCTGATATTTGAAATAACTGCATTCATTTTATTGTTAAACCAGCTAATCATCAGACCATTCCAATGAATCACCATTGTCAAGGACAAAGTCTTCTACTTGCATGGACCAAGAGCTGAATACAGTGTTCATTTTTCTTCATTCAAATTCCATTCTACATATTGTGAGAATTCAGAATTATTGTCAATTTTTGTTGAATATATATTGAGTGTATTGAACCATGAGTCCTAAACCATTTGAAAAAAATGAATAATAAGTTCACTGTATCATTACCCCCATAACTGCATACACATAACTTAACAAATGCATGCACACTTGTGGAAACTCATAACATAACCTGTAACTGTCTAACAGATCTAGTCTCACGACTGTAACCCATCCAAGGCTAGTGGTGATAGCCTTGGATCTCTGATAGCAAGTCATGCGGAACTGATAACCCTATCGCAAACAGTAGTGGGGTGGACAATAGTATCAGACCATTAGAACAGGATTGGCTCCAAACATGCAGGTGAGTCTGAGGTTATTCAGATAAAACATTGTCCACATTTGACCAGTTGATAATGGTGGAAATATTTCCAGCCCCAGTGTTGATATCGAGGACACTATGAGGTGAGATTAAGAAAGTCAGCAATTCATGACCACACAAATCTATGCTTGAAGTCGGAATAATATTAAGAGGGATCAACACTAATATATCCTCTATGTACTGTACATACTCCTCCATATAACATAATATTACTATTATTCCTCATATTTGTATCACCCTACAACATTCACTCTTGCGTGCTCTGTAAGTGTGTCTCTGACCTTGACCATGACAGATTATCTCCTCCTTTGAAGGATGACTACTGATTATTATAGGCCCTGGCAGATAAATTAACTTTTATCAGTTCATCATTTCACACAGGTTTGAGCACAAGGCCAGTATTAGTTCAGAAACAGTATGCGGTCTGAGCCTTAAATCTTGACGTGGGACCAGTTTGTGACCAGTTTCTGCACTGACCAGTGTTTTGTTTGTTAAGCCACACAGTGACCTAGGTATGAATCATTCAAGTATAACAAAGCATCTAACTGAAGTCCTGAACCAGTAAAGAACCAGGAGCAGATGATTCCAGATGATCAGGCGGTGATCAGTATACTGGTGGTGCTGAATGCTGAGTGGTTGGAACTCCTTTATCTAGGCTCCTTGTATCTTTAGGCACTTTGCAGCCTGTCACAGTGAAACATTTGTTCTCATTTCTTTCATTTAATCTACTTAATATGCCTAAAATAAAGCATTAAATAGTTTTTTTTTACTCGCAAGTTGATTCAAAACAAAATATAAAGGATTGAGGGCACGACACATGAAAATGCATGAAAATAGTAAAATCTTACCGGAAAGTCCATGCAGGATTTTAGCATTTTCAGACCTGGACACACAGAGTAAATAAGAAAAATGACCAGTTATGAGCATTTGCATGTACAGTCCTGTGAGCAGACAGTAAAACTGACTTAAAGCAGCAATGTAATAATTAACAAGACAAAGAATATAAGCTTATGATTCATTAGAAGACATAAATAATGATTTAATGATTTATCTCAAGTTTCATGTTAGGTTTACCAGCTGTACATTCTTTAAATTAATTCTAATTTTAGAGACATCTAAGGAGACATTTTCCCTGAATTTCAAGCCGTTTAATTCTGCAATACCTGTGTGTTGAGGGCAGTCCAAGAAAAGACACCACAGATACATCTCCTGGTTTTAGGGAGTGGACTGGCAGGGACAAAATAGTTCATATTACCAACTTTATAAACCGACTTTATAGAGTGTCTTCATAAACAGTGGCACTCACTTTAGATCTGGCTGTGTGATTACAGATTAACATGAATGCATGATGGTTTCCCTCAGTGCGTTCTGATTTGTGTGTATGAGTTTATACATGTGTGTAATATATGTATATTGATATGTATAAATCATGTTAATTGTAACTCACCAGAAGAAGGTGCAGAGGCTGAGGGTTCAGACTCGGCGCAAATCGGAGCAGACCAAATGCTCGTCTCTACAAAAGAACCAAACAGATCATTAACTCACAGCGTGTAAATGTTACGTCTGACTGTCATGGTTGCTTAAAAAAAACAAAAGCAGCAACAAAAATAAAACTATGCAGCAGTAAAAAAAACAAATTCAATAATTATGCATGCAGAAATAATGAACATCTGGCAAGTCTTCTCTGGGCTGAGAGAATGCAGGTGTGAGTACCTGAGCACGCCAGAAGAATTAGCAGAAGCAGCTGAGACATGGTTACCTTTGGTACTCTCTCACATCGCTGTCTCACTATAAATATTGTGATTCTAGGACCCACCTCCTGAGAGTGTGTGAGGCAGAGATGCCTTAAAAGGTTTTGGGGACTATCTGATGATGGCAATTGAGCAATTTTATTGCTTCACCTTTACACCTTTAGCAGTAAATGGCAAAAAAGTCAGGGTGAGGATCAGTTCAGAAATAATATTATAAAAGATAACGCCCATTTAACTTGTGCACGTAACACAAAAATTTACTTTGAAGTTGCTGAATCTAAACTAAACTGGCTAGATATATATACAAACATACACACCCCCATAATATTTCAGAGTATAATACTAGCACTATGCGTTATTGACAAATCTCATTATTTCCTGAATATATCAGATAATAAACTAATAAGTTTACTCTACTAAAGGTCATTCATTTAAATTAATAAAGTTAAGGGACCTACGCTTCTGTCTCCCCAGGTCGACCTGAGGAGGATGGGTTGCCCTTTTGACTCTTGGTCCCTCTGAGGTTTCTTCCTCCAGCTTAGGGAGTTTTTCCTCACCTCTCGGTTACTCACAAGGGCTGCTTTGTGACAAATTGGTTGTAAAAAGCGCTATTCAAATAAAATGTAATTGAATTGAATGCTGTGTTTTGCTTTGTATCTCTTAAAACTACACCAAAGAGAATCTTACTTGAACCAGATAAAACTTTTAAAGGAAAAAAAACACTCTAACTTTAACACTAACACTTTAATTGTTAAGGGTTTTAATCCCCCATAACAATATGGAGCACACATTAAGCACACGTTACTTTTAGCTCCTGGGTACCTAGCCGGACATACCACACACATACCATACACATACCACACAATCTAGCCGGACATACCACACACATATTGTGTTTCTTTCAGAGGGGAAGTAAAGCATCTTCAATTAAAAACAGCTTATTTTAAACCATTTTATAAGAAAAAATTACAGATTGATGCTGTATTATCAGTATCAGAAAAATGATAAACGATAAAAATGCTTTTGTGACATCTGTAATCAGTTGGGAAGACTCTTTCACTCACTGAATTTATTACACTGAGGGTCAAAGAATCACAGCAGTGAAAAAAGTCAATTTGTTTATCTGGCCACTTTACGTCACACTTTTGATTAGATACACATCTGACCTTGAAGCCAGATTAGTTACACCTCAGCAACACTTAATAAAGAGATAGAAATAAAAAAATGAAAGAAGGAAGGAGTGCATATTTTGCTCAATTTAAGCAATTATATAAAAAAGTTTTAAATAACTGCAAAAAGTTAAAATATTTCAAAATGAAAATGCTATTTTAAGGTATGGTCCATGCATAACATTATATTAAAGTGATGGGTTTTTTGGGGCTTTGAGCATTGCAGCATTCACTGGTGTTTTCTAGGCTGATGATAAGGCTGCACAATATGGACAAAATATCAGTAATAGAGGTCAGAAAATGGTCACATTTGCATGCAGAAAACAGCGAATCAGTGTCCTTAACAATTAAAGACTGGACAAAAAATGCTGGATCACATGAAGCCCTGTATCCATCAGAATGAACAGTAACTCACAAGGAGATATTGATCACCCTGTCATAAAAACTGATTGATCAGAAACTCATTTGCATTTTGCAGCCATCTACGATATTAGCTTTGCAGAGAGCAATGCCGGCAAGACCATTAAAAGACACTACATTGTTCATCCATTGTTGATGGTATACTTAAATTGGATACTTAAATTGAACTGTAGATCAGAAGCAGGCAATTCAATACAATGTTCATTAAATATCAGCACAAAACTCTTATAAACCACCATAAAAAAAAAGAGAGTAGGATTTATACAAATTCAAATTCAATAGCGCCATTTGTCCTTGGACGGGGGTAGGAGCACACATGGGCGGTCCTATTTAATTACATTTATATTAAACTTGAAGTAAAAATCAGTTTTAATAGGCTTTCGTGAAAGATGGCACCTTTTTTGTCCCTTGCAATTCATGACATTTAAGAAGATCGTGAATATCGTGACATGTCATGTACTGTAAAATGTACATTTTTGCCATAAACCCCCCTCTAACCTTGGATAAAGTACATAAACCACACATTTAATCTCAACACTGAACCTAATCACTACTCAAGTGCAATTCTGACTGCTCACCTTAAGTGAGGCCCCAGTGTAAAATCTGAACCAAATGGATCTCTAGCACCTTCTGCAGGACTGGAAGGGAAAGCCCTTCATATGATACTGTCACAATTTTCGGGCCCAAATACAATATTACTTCTATTCTGTACAATTTGTAATTTTATTTGATACATTATAATTTTCTCCCAAATCTTATTAAAATGCATTGAAAAAATGAAAAATGAAAATAACACAACTCATTTAATGACTTTCTAAGTTTTTCACTGTGATGTGAAGCGTTTACACTATATTGTGGACTCCTTAGGAGAAAATGGTCCAAAGAAATTATTTAGAAGATTTCTAAAACAATAATCAAAGAATAATCAAAGTAGATGTGTGAGGACTCCAGCACTACTATCTGGTGAAAGTGAAGGTCAAGAGCTCAGATCATGGCTGTAAAGAAACTACACTGATGAGTTTATGAGTTATTTATGTAATCCAGATTACGTTCATACATTTGAACCCGAAGACAGAGTTGATACGCATTATCGGACACATAAAGATATTCAGCGAGGAAGAGATAACCGGGAGAATGCAAAACCTCAGGACATATCTTAAAATCTTACTGAAATAAAAAAACTGAAATATTATTAATGTTCTCACCTAACAAAACCTGACTGTTTACAATAGGATTGCACAATAAGAACACATTATTAGTATTTCAGTTACACTGCTACATATTGCAATCAGCTGTTGGGATTGTGAAATTCCATCAGCAGCGTCTTAATTTAAAGGACTGATTGAGTCTAACTACAGTAATACTCGACTTCCACAAGAACACACGGTTAAACCCTAACACTGTGTGAAAGAGTGATAAAATTCCAAATGAAAAATGAAGGCAACTCTCAAGCTTCAACACCATCTAGTGGACCATTAAAAAATATGCAATATTGCATTACTCTGGTCACTACTTGAACAGCAAGTTTCTTCATGTGGGCTTAAAGGAGAATATTTGGTCTGGAGCCGTGC
This sequence comes from Brachypetersius gabonensis, assembly GCA_037577145.1. NCBI lineage: Eukaryota > Metazoa > Chordata > Actinopteri > Characiformes > Alestidae > Brachypetersius > Brachypetersius gabonensis. Next base: position 6,913 of record JBBJLR010051707.1, read on the forward strand.
AGCCAAGGTAACTAAAGGATAATGCTTTATTTTATAACTAAAAGATAATGCTATAACTTAAAGTTTATGTCTGAGAAAATCTTTTTGAGCTGTTGTATTAGCTTTTATCTCTAGTGCAGAGCTAACGAAGAAAACACCATGAACAACACATCTACAGAGACTGTCCTTCATTGCTGATGTTAGATATGGCCGCAATGATGGACAGATATACAAAACAACTTATGGACATACATATGCTCATAACATTATCAGCAACAAACATTGTGTCTTCAATAAGGTCTTTACGCCTTTAAGAGACAGAATATGAGCATTATTTTTACCCAGTTTCATTATGTAATTCTGTAATATGGAGCCAATGTGTCCTATATTAAGAGTACTATATTTGGTTGTCCATTATAGTGGATAATCAATGTCTTCCAAGCAGAAGAGCAGCGTTTGATTCCTATCCTGGGCAACACACTACACTAGTAAGAGTCCTTTGGGCAAAACTCCTGACACTATATTCGCCAGTGGATAAAAGCAGCAGCCAAACAATGTAAACGTATTTCTCAAATTTTGTCATTTTATTCTACAGCAAGATACTTCGCCTTATTATCAATCTCATATCCCAGGCTGCCATCGTCGCATTATCGCATCTACTACACCTGGGGAGTTTGCTGCTGCCTTCATGAATTCCACTCTTTTTACTCAGGATGAACTGGTTTCCTCACTCTGCCCTGAAGATTCTATTTCCTCCTTTTATTCTGTATGCTCACAGATCATGGACTCTATTGCTCCACTTAAGTACAGACCGGTCAAAGTCAAGCCGGATCCCTGGTTCACTGACACCACCCGCACCCTTAGACAGCACTGTAGACAGGCTGAACGCAAGCGGAAAAAGGATAGGCCACAGGTATCGCTGGACATATTGAAGGAACGTCTCGCTCTCTATCAAAATGCTGTTAAAGAAGTAAAATGTTTATACCTGGCAAATGTCATCTCAAACAGCTCAAATCGACCTAGACTGTTATTTAACAAAATTCAATCAGTTATAAATCCGTACTCTGATGTGTTAAATCATGGATCAAAATCTACCTGTGAGGACTTCCTTCAATATTTAATTGATAAAGTGGCGTCTGTCAGGCTAAGTGTTAACACCAGGTCCTATGGTCTGGATATATGCTCCTCTCCTGGTCCTTCTGCAGTTTTTGATGAGTTTGAGCCCATCTCCTTATCACTCCTCTCAGAAGTAGTCCAGCGGTTGAGTCCAATCAACTTATCCCAACTCGCCTACTCAAACAGATTTTTAACACAATTGGACCCCATCTCCTTATAATTATAAATAATTGTCTAAGCTCAGGATCCGTACCAAGTGTTTTTAAGCATGCGGTGGTCAGGCCCCTGCTTAAAAAATCCAATCTCGATCCTACAGTTTTCTCAAATTTTAGACCAGTGTCTAATTTACCCTTTTTATCTAAGGTTTTAGAAAAAATTGTGCTTATTCAACTGCTTCTTTTCCTGGAAAAAAATTTGAGAAATTTCAATCAGGATTTAGAACAGCACTGAATCTGCCCTGTTGAAGGTCCAGAATGACATTCTTTTGTCCCTAGAGGAGAAAAAAACAGTGCTGCTAAGTGATGCTGGACCTCACTGTGGCATCTGATACTGTCGATCACTCAGTTCTCCTGAAATGCCTGGAACAACAGGTTGGTCTGTAGGGACAAGTGCTGCAGTGGTTCTGTTCTTACCTGACAAACAGAAGTTTCTCAGTTAGGATTAATGACCTTTCCTCCGCTTCAGCCCCTCTGACTTCTGGCGTGCCTCAGGGATGCATATTGGGCCCTGTTTTATTCTCCCTGTATATGCTGCCTGTCACGGTCTGGTCAGCGACCACTAGGTGGAGCTGGGTTTTATGTTTTGGGCTCATGTGTGGGACTTTTGACACCCTGAGTGCCCAGGCCTGGGAAATGGCTTCAGCTGCGGGTACTCAGGGTTAAGTGATTCTGTCTTCGTATTGGTTCTGTGTTCTTGTGTTCATGTATTTAAGTTCTGTTTTGTGTCTCCCTCACTGTCGGGTCATTAACGTTGCTTTTGTGTCTAGTGCTTGTATGTATATCCCGTTTCCTTGTTCCACGTTCCACGTACAACGTTCTGATTCCCTGTATCGGCCCTTGAGCCAGGTTTGTGTTCTTGTTTTGTTTTTGGTTTTGAATAAATATCACAAGCAAAGGCATGGCTGCTCCGTGGACTCCTTTCAGAACATCTTGGGTTCACGGGGCCAACTGTGACACTGCCATTAGGGTCAATACTCTCTCACCACAATGTTTCTTTTCATCTGTATGCAGATGATCTGCAAATCTATCAGCCAGTTTTGCCAAATTCTTCAGATACTCTAGAAACTATACACAGGTGTTTAAAGGACATCAAACACTGGCTGTCTCAGAATTCCCTCTGTTTAAATGAGAGCCAGACAGAATGCATAGTGTTTACTTCCTCCAAAGAGCCAAAAAACAATTAATTGTCCCAGATCTTGATCCACTAGCCCCTTGCCTTACTCATGTAGTCAGAAACCTTGGTGTGATGTTTGATAACAGCCTAAAATTCGACAAACAGATTAATTCTGCTGTGAAAGCAAGCTTCTGCCAACTTCGTCTTCTGACGAAAGTTAAGCCCTTTTTGAGTCGTGGCGATCTGGAGAAAGCCATTCATGCTTTTATCAGCTCTCGGCTTGACTACTGTAATGCACTCTATGTTGGTGCTAATCAAACCTTAATAAACCCTTTGCAACTTGTCCAGAACGCTGCTGCCCGTTTGCTGACTAACACCCGGAAGCACGATCATATCACACCTATCCTATACTCTCTACATTGGCTCCCAGTCAAATACAGAATTCATTTTAAACTTTTATTGTTTGTTTTTACAGCTATAAACGGCCTCGCTCCATCTTATATGTGTGAGACTGTAAGGTTTCATCGATCAAATAGAGCTCTCCGCTCCGCCAGTCAGTGGTTGTTAGAGGTCCCGAGGACGAGATCAAAAACATGGGGGGATCGCTCTTTTGCAGTCGTTGGTCCAAAACTATGGAATACGCTTCCCCTAGAGATTCGCAGCCTCATCGATTTGCCTGTGTTCAAATCAAAACTTAAGACCCACCTATTTCGGCTGGCTTTTGTCACCTAAGGCACGATATGACTTTTACTTTTATTTTATTTATTTTTATACATATTTTTATCCTTTATCTTTTTTTATTCTCTGTTTTTTTTCACCTAGGTTTTTAACTCTAGAGTTCTTGTATTTTATCTGCAGTTCTAAGTATATGTTTGTTCTTGTTGCTTCTTAATGTTGTGAAGCACTTTGGTCAACTCCGGTTGTTAAAATGTGCTATATAAATAAAATTTGATTTATTGATTGATTGATTGACTGAACATTAAAATAACCATAGATTATTTTAAGCTTGAAAAAAAAAAATAGTGATGTGGTCAGAAATGGGACTATGGGAGGCTTACTACTAGACAACAAGAACAGTAACATATTAAATACTATTTTGTTGTATATTTGACATATTAAGCGTCATAAGTTGCTACCTCAGTTGTTGGCATTTAAGACGCTATTTTAACTATATGGACAAAAGTATTGGGTCGCCTGACACCAACAGTACCTTTAAATGACAGGATTCAAATACATAAACTTTAATATGGAGTTGGTCTTCCCATTGCAGCTATAACAGCTTCCACTCTTCTTGGAAGTTTTTCCATTAAATTTTGGAGTTTCTCTGTGAATTTGTGTCCACCTATTACGTAGACCATTTATGAGGTCAGGCACTGATGCCGGACGAGAAGACCTATCTCACAATCTCCATTCCAGTTCATCCCAAAGGTGCTGGATGGGGTTGAGGTCAGGGCTCCGTGCGGCCAGTCCACACAGAACTTCTCCAGCCATGTCTTTATGGAGCTCGCTTTCATGACACAGTCGTGCTGGAATAGAAAAGGTTCCGGAATAGAAATAGATCCATCTGAATTCTGAAATTCAGAGTTGTGTCCCAATACTTTTGTCTATATAGTTGACCTAGCATTAGAAGCTAATGCTAACTTACCTGACTATCGGGGGGCTATAGTTGGGTAAAATAGGTTACAAATATTAAACGAAGAATATAAACTGGTAATTAGAATAACGTCTCATTTAGACACAGAAATATGTGAAGAAAAAGCAGCAAAGGAGAAAACAAAACGAGAATTAAAACTTATCCTTCCTTGTAGCTCTTGGTCCTTCACTGATCTCGCGCTCGTCCGTTAAAAAAAATCTCGAGCTTTAATTTTCGCGGGAAATAAGTTTTATGCCCGGGGTAAAGATTTGTCACGCGCCGCTGAAGAAATTGGGACTTTTGAATCAAATGGTTTTTTTATTATAAAAAAGAAAAAAAAAGAATTTAATTCATTTCATTCACAACTTATTTTATAAACAATTCTTTTTAATTGCATGTATTTTATATTGCCTTGTATTTTTAAATAATAACGATATATAATAGATAAATATAATTGTTCTATATAACACATTCTGAAGAAATGATAATAAAATATACATGTTTTTTCATTTTACTGGAAAGAAATTGTTAAATAAAAATAGAATGTATATATACATATGTGTATGTATGTATGTATTTATGTATGTATATACAGTCATGGCCAAAAGTTTTGAGAATTACATAAATATGAGAAATTGGAAAAGTTGGTGCTGAAGTTTTTATAATAGCAATTTGCATAAACTCCAGAATGTTATAAAGAGTGATCAGATGAATTGCATAGTCCTTCTTTGCCATGAAA
>JBBJLR010051718.1:0-11709 GCA_037577145.1 Brachypetersius gabonensis
GTTTATGGTATTGGAAAATGATGGCTACATTTAGTAAATGTGTTTAGACAACTGGTCATTTGGTTTAGAGGATTGGCCCTTGTGTTTTAGCATTTGAGAAAAACTGTAACATTGCAAACATCACCTAATGCTCTGATGACAGCTTTACACACTGCCATTTTCACACATTATGACAAAAACACATTATGGCAAGAACCACTAAAATAAGTAAAAAAAAAACAACAGTCCATCTTTACCTTATTATAAAACATATTCTCTTTTTCTGTTTACTGCATAATTCCATGTGTTCCTTCGTCATTTTATTTGTTTTCAATATTACTTTCCAATAAAGAAAATAATAAAAACAAAGAAAATGTATGTTTGGTGTGTGTGAGAGTATGTGAGTGATGTGTGTCTTACTGTGTTATGATTGGACGTTCACCCCCGGGGTGGGGGGGGCGGGTATTATTGCATATCTTCTGATCTCATTTATTCAAATCATGGCAGCCCTTGACCCTGCTGCAGAAGACTGCATGTCACTCAGATCCACAACCTTTAGAGAGAGAATGAAAAAGGGAGAGATGAAGTGATGAAGGGAGAGGGAGGAAAATGGAAAGAGGTATGAGGAGCATGGAAAGGGAAATTAATTTGAATTGCAATGTAATTTATTTTCACCTGAAAATGAAAGTTGCTCGCCTTCTGTCTGGAGAGAGTTTGTGTGTGTGGGTGTGGGTGTGTGTGTGCGTGTGCGTGTGTGTGTGTGTCTCCTCTCCTAGTGCGTAGGCCATGTCCTGAGAGCAGCACTTAAAGATGATGGCCTTCTGCGCAAGGCTGTTGGGAGCAAGCAAGACAATTTCATACATCTCTCTCAATATCGCTCTGTCCAATCATAACCTTGCAGTGAATGAAAGTATGAGTGCTGTGTGGAGTGTGGTAGTAATGTGCGGGTTAGGCTCAGTGACCCTCACCCAACTGCCCCGATATGAGAGCCATAATGTCTGACCTGCAAAAATGTATCAACAGTTCATAAATCAATGAACTTTTTAACTATGTAGTCGTTTGTGGCATTTGTGTGTTTTGATATAACCAGGTGTGCTTGTAACCTAGTGGGTAGGAAACTTGCCTCATGCGAATCCTACCTTCAGCAAAACCACCACTGGGTTCCTGAGCAAGACAACCCAAGTTGTTCCATGCCGTCAATGTAAATTGAATGCATATAAACATTAATGCTGCAATGCATTGTGCAGCATTAACTGTTTTTATTGTACTGCATTATCTGCCTGAAGTAGTTAAGGAACCTGATGTGTGTTTGTGAGAGAGGGGGAGAGTGAGAGAATGTGAAATTCACTTTGTTGCTCTCTGTTCCAGCAAGCTGTAGCCCTGTGTTTGTCCATTTACTTTTGGGATTTAAAGTCTATTTGAACTCCACAGGTCAGCAGAGCGAGACATTAACGTTAACGTGTGCAGTGTCTCACACTCACACACACACACACACACACACACACACACACCCTCTCCCTCTATCTTTGAACCTCAAACACTTTGTGTTGTTTTTGTATTGGATCATGGACCTGGAGGAACGTTGTTTCATTTCGCTGTGCTGAGTGGATGGTTGAAAGGACAATAAAACCTACTTGACTTCCCACCATCACCTGTTATTAGTCTCTCTCTCTCTCTCTCTGTCTGACTCTCCCTCTCCCGCCACTGACTCTCCCTCACTGTCTCCCGTTACCCTCTCCCTCTTTTTCTTTCTCTCTCTCTCTCTCTCGCTCTGACTCTCTCTTTCTCTCTGACTCTCCCTCACTGTCTCTCGTTACCCTCTCCCTCTTTCTCTTTCTCTCTCTCTCGCTCTGACTCTCTCTTTCTCTGTGACTCTCCTTCACTGTCTCTCGTTACCCTCTCCCTCTTTCTCTTTCTCTCTCTCTCTCTCGCTCTGACTCTCTCCCTCTCTCTGACTCTCCCTCACTGTCTCTCGTTACCCTCTCCCTCTGTCTCTTTCTCTCTCTCTCTCTCGCTCTGACTCTCTCCCTCTCTCTGACTCTCCCTCCCTGTCTCCCCCCCCTCTCTCTCTCCCTCCACCTCTCTCTGAGTCTCACTCCCTGTCTCTCGTTACCCTCTCCCCCTCTCTCTCTCTCTCCCTCTCTCTCCCTCTCCCTCTCTCTGACTCTCCTTTCCTGTGTCTCTCCATACATGTTTGTGAGAAAACCTTGTGAAATGAACCAGTAGGCTTCATGTAAGAAACACAGAAACTTCCTCTATGTTGAGTTATGGTTTTGTGGAGGCTGCTGCATACAGTTACTAAAAGAGTGACTATGAAATGAAGCCATCACTCGCTCAGCAAATGACCTCATATTCCAAAAATAGCCTGTGATTCAGATTGTGCCTGCTTTGCTTGCGCTTTAGTGATGGAGACCTCATGGGGCTTCTGTAAGCCTCATGATGTGCGGACTGTGACGATTTGGCTGTGTGCAGTTTGGCCAGTGTTAATGTCCATAATGGTATTTTAAGATAAGATAAGATTTATTAATCTCATAAGTGGGAAATTTGAGTATGAGGCTTATTTTGAAGACATTATATTGAGAGTGTGATATTACTGTATGTACTGTATATGGTATAAGTGCATATTAAGATAGAAGGAAATATGTATTTAAGTAGTCCAAGAATCCAATTACTGGGAATAATGTTCCATTGTTATCTGTATAAGACAATAAACTTAACATATGACCAATATGAAACTTAATTATTAATGCTGGGCAACAATTAAAATGTTTAATCACAGGTAATTGCACAGTTTTATGCGAATAATCGTGATTAATCACATTGTTGTATGCAAAATTAAAAGAATTAATTCAAAAGTAGAGTATTGCACATTTTTAAAATACAGTAATCCCCCAGTTGTACGCGAAGCAGGAGTGGCAGATTCAGTCACAAGCAGATTTTTTTTGATAACCGAACTACACGGAACCCCACAATAATGCGGAAACTACAAATGTCCTTTACCTTTTTTCTTTTTTTGTGGCAATAAATATATTTTTTCTGGATGTCTTCACACCAGGGAAGCTGTTCACTTCACTGTGGTGTACCAATACTTTTGTCCCCTGACCTTCCGAGTTGCATATCTTGGAGGAGAAAGCGCTCAGACACTTCAAACTCCACAGTTCGGGGGATCTCCAGGAGACCTCAATAATGTGAGGATCAGGTTTTACTCTCCAAAAACCGTTAACCTCGCAGTGGTGTCCCAAAACTTTGTCTTGCAACAAAAGAGGTGAATATGGGTTTACTTTTCTTTAAGGGCAGTGCATTAAACTGAGTTTATTAGGGGCCATATTTGGGGGCATATTTGACACTATAAATTTTTTTTTTTATAGCATTTTTAGGGTTTTTATTTTTTTTTAACCACAACATGTTTTTTTCACTATACACGTGTGTTCTTATAACCCCCAGGATTACTGTACTGCTATATGAACAAAAGTGTAATAACATTTGCAAAAACTTTAAACGAATACAGAGCTTTTTAACAGCCGTGTTCTCTTTACACAGTTACAGTTCAAATATTTCTGTAAATCTCAACCTAAACATTAATGTAATCAAATCAAATACAAAACCAAAGCTTTTTGCCACTGCATTCAGGTTTTATCTAGTTTGTTATAGAAAAACAAGTTGCTCTCAGAGTCCTTCTATGTCTCTGGATACAGTGTCATTAAAATTCCTGTTGGTGTAATGGTCAGACGTCCCATTCAATATTCGTTCATATAATATGGACAAAAGTAATGGGATGTCTGACCGTCGTGGAAACCAGCTGACATTTAGAGCACTGCGTGCTGCACGCACCCATGAGTCCAAAAAAGTAATGAACTTTCAAAATAATAAAAAAAAAAACTTTTTAAAAAAACTGTGTTAACATGTGATGAAATAATTCTTGTAAAAGTAAATGAAGTCTTAAAAAAACCCTTCTTAACCCCATCCCTTCCTTACTTTTGGCTTTTCTTTGACAGGTGTCGTTTAGGTGTACCTAGCCTGCAGTAACTTGGTTTTATAGCGTTTAAGAAACAGATGTGAACTACTTGAGCACTGGTAAATGCCATCAATGTAACGTGATGATAACACAGTATTAATTAAATAAGAGACACTCTGTGGTCATTGAAAAAGTGGAAGCATAGACAGCTAATAAAGACTTGAAACAGATGTGCGATAATGCTGTACCAAAGTCGCTAAGCGGCATCTGTACTACAACAGCAGCACATTCTGTGAAAATGCGGAAACAATGCCCCATTATGTTACAGTATATAAAATATAGATACTGAAAGGTTAGTGATTTATTGCAGAACTATCCAAGTAATCCGTATTCTCCTATTCAGCCTAGCGTTTCAGCAATATACGTCTTTTCAGCACAATCCTGGTTAAGGGTTGAGATTTGCTGAAAAACAAATATACAAAACAATTGAAATGAATAATCTGAACAGGCAAACACTCAAATCATTAGGTACTGGAAGCCTGTACAAGTCTGTGATCATGTGTCCCAGCTCTTTCAGGAGGTGTGGGTTAGTGGATGCTCTTACTGTTGATGTGTGCTTCCATAAAGCTTTACAGAACCACATAACACTCATGACATTTTTCATGTCTCTGACCTTGAAAAGTGCCCCTGAATAGAAAAATAGCTGTAAATATCTATTATAAACTGCACTGAGCTAACAGGTGTATGAGTAGTGTTGATCAGTACTGACTTTTTTGAGGGATGCGTGGCAGTCCTGTAGGAGGCACAGTGTTGGAAAGGTTCGTTTCTGTAGATTAAAGTGTAATTTAACCTTTTTTTGATAGCTGAAACTATTGAACAGCTATTTAAGATGAAATGTGTTCTGCCAAACCTGTGGAAGCATGATTGTCATGCAGCTCTTAAGGCACTTTTCCATAAGTATGTAGGAACCATGCTGTACCTAAACAATACTGTGAGTGCATGGAAGTGGCAGCACGCTTTGACTTCCCAGTGGATCTGTGCCTGGTAACGGTGACACATTGGAAGCACTTAAAAATGCCTCCAATGTTGGTCATTTATGGTTGATCGTTGTCCCAGAAACTCATCCATGGACTCCAACCAGCAGAATCATTTCTGTCAGAGCTGCTTTTATCATTGTGGTCTTTTATTTTTTATTATTTTGTTATAGCTTTTTAATTTCAATTTCAATTTCTTAGAGATGTTCTGGTACACCTTCAGCTACAGCTAGAAATCGCCCACTGTCTATATAACTCCGCAGCGTTCATATACAGTATATATTTCCACTATGTGCATACACACATACATACATAAGTTAGAAATACACACATATTTGCACACACATACTGCTTTTGCTGCTCTTACCTCTGTTAACTGTCGACTTTCTGCCGTAACAATGCAAATTTCTCACTTAAAGGTTTATCTTATCTTAATTGTTAGGTTGTCATGACGCAATTTTGACGTTAAGGCAGTCAACTTGGGTACAGATAATTTTATTTGTAATGGAATAACATTAGTTTTAATTGCCAAAATAACATTAGAAAAATTGCCATAATTGGTGGTGAAGTTGAACTTCTGCGTGTGGAAAAATCTGGCCGATATTCTTCTGTATTGATGCCAGAGGGGCAAACCCTGAGGATACACACTCCAGGCCTGTAGGGCCTGTAGTTCATAGGGAATGCTTTCAAGGCAAAAGGGCGACTGAAGTTTTACTGAGTGCCTCCATTCACTCGAGCAGAAGAGTCAACTAAGGACTGCACTTAAACAGCCTCTCTCTCCATCTTGTTTTTCTGTCCCTCTGTACTCATCTAATCTATCTCTCTCCTTCTCTCGTTTGCACTCATTTGCACAGCTGCTCTCTCTCTCCCGTCTCTTTCTATCTTTCTCTACTTTCTGCCCAGCTTTCTCTGTACTCTGTTGTACCCTCTCTGTTCGCATCCTCTTCTCTCCTCTCAGTCTTTGTCTCTTTTTCTCTCTCTCTCTTTCTACCATTGTCATCCTCGTCTACTCAGTCTATCTCTCTCCCTCTCTCTCTCTCTCTTTCTCCCTCTCTCTCTATATCTACACGCTGCCTGTCCTGCTTGAGTTCACCCTGTTTTCTCAGAAGTGTTCTTCTGGGTAAAGTCTTTACTGGAGAGTTTCTTTTTGCGTTCCGCTGCTGCAGCTTTTACACACGGAATCCAGACATTCTGAAGGTCCACAGAAGCAGCAGGAGATGTTAGAAGCAGACAGGTCAGATTAGACTTATTTTTAACATGGAACCCTACTTTTTGAGGGGGAAGGGAAATATTCTTTATTGTTAAAGTCAAGAGATGAACTATTTTTCTTAGAACTTGAGTGCCACAGATCCATACCAGAAGTGCAACAAATGGTAAATCGTTGTCATACAGCAAAACATCCCTTTATATTGAAGTTCCCCCAGTTTGTGTTGTGCTCGAGGTGTCAGGTGTTATGCTGTTTGGTGATCCTATGTTATTGTAATTTAAAAGCATATAATAATAATAACGACTTCTGGGGTTTTAAAAATGGCACCACATGCAACAAAATGAACAAAAATGATTTTTTTTAATTTTAGGTTTTACAAATAATCCAGCAGAGGGAGGGGGTCTGGAGAGCTGCCACGAGAAAGAGCGGCAAACTGGTGTGTGTGTGTAGGACAACAAAAAACATTTATATTTGTTCACATCAGATTTTACTAATACACTCTTGAGTTCTAAGGGCCTGTCGAGAGTCAGTTCCATGCATTCCGCCCTGTTTGTTTCCCTGAGGAGGTTAGGTTTAAAAACACTGGAGTGTTCATTTAATTGGTTAATTCCTTTGATGATTAATATCAGCTCATTTACTTCTTTTTGGCTGCATTTGGCTCTGGTGGTTTTACCAAAGAAAGAGTGAAAACATTTTATAATGGAATATTTTCAATAATTGTCATGCTCTCTCACTCTCTCTGTTTCTCTATGTGATCTGGTTATTAAAGTGGAAGGTGTGTGTGTGTGTGTGTGTGTGTGTGTGTGTGTGTTTGTCATGTTAGTGTTAGTGTGCCGCATGCTGGAGAGCAGAGAATGCAGACTTCTTATGCTGATGAATAATAGATGTACTGATTCTGATTAAAGCACTGAAGTGCTGAAGCTTAAGGAACAGAGTTGAACAGAGCCGGTGCATGCCAGAACAATCATGCCAGGTGTGTGTGTGTGATAAAGAGAGAGAGATAGAGAGAGAGAGTGTGTGTGTATACTTGCATACTGTACATAGCCCAAATAAATGATCCATGTAATGTAGCCATGGTGACACAGCTGCACAGTAAAGTTAGACTCCCCTGAATCCCCCACCTCTCCCAGACACTCACAGGAGTGTGTGATGGTTAAATAATACACTTTTCTGAGAATATCATGTGTATCTTCAGCACTGCCAGTGCAACTGCATCATTAAACACTGATTTAGACCAATTAGAACCTGTGAACATGTGCAGTAACTGCATGAATGCCAGGAAATCTGTAACAGTAATTAAACAAATGAACATATCTATTAATCGTATTACAACCCAGAAGTTTTATTATAATATTCTTAGTTATTTTGTATAAATGTGTGTGTGTGTGTGTGTGTTACTGTTTGTCCGCGCTGGTGTGTGTGGGGGAGATTTGGACACACCCAGAGCCTGTGCATTGTAAGTGCTAGTCTAAATTGATGCGAATAGGGATATAATATTCAGGGATGACTCCGCGGTTTGTATTAACACTGATATTTTTGCTTTTATCCAGAAGAACACGAAGACTGCACTCGGAGAGTTAACACATTTGTACACATTTTCTCCCTTTTTCCTGAATTATTCAAGAGCATGGGTCTAGAGTGAGTAGAACGCAAAAACGTCTGCGTGTTCACTCTCACACTTTAAGCTGTACGTTCTGTGTGTCGGGGGGATGGAGGACACGTTTGGCCTGTTAGGTAAGATATTATGTTTTACAATCTTATGCAACTTTTTCTCAGGATGTCAGAGAGATGGAAGAATACAATTTGATAGTTTCTTTTTACTATTTTCTATTTATATATATATATATATATTTTTTTTTTATTTATTTATTTCCTTGGAAGGCTGAACACATTTCTGTTCAGTATTTCTGTATGCATGTCAGCTGTTGGCAAAGCATGAGTCATCAACAGAAAAAGATTTTCACCAGATTTTCCAGGAGCCTGGGCAGGGTCAATACCAGTATTAAATAATAATTGAATTGCTATTACTTTACTAATATAAGTAGTTATTTTCCACAGTTGTTTGTCTTTTCAGTCATATTGTTTCACAGCAGGCCAAGGCAAAATCATTTCCATTTTAATTCACATTCATCATACACGACATAGAAAGAAGTATTGACACACTTGACCATTAAACCAACAGGGAGTTGGTCCCCCATTTGCGGCTTTAACAGTTTCCACCCTTCTTTCAAGGTTTTCTTCAAGATTTTGGAGTTTCTGTAGGAATTTGTGTCCATTCATTCTGTAGAGCATTTTTAAGGACGAGACAGTCTGGCTCACAATCTCTGTTCCGATTTATCCCAAATGTGTTGGATGGGGTTGCGGTTTTCCACATTGAAATCATCCAGCCATGTCTTTATGGAGCTTGCTTTGTGCACTGGGGTACAGCCATGCTGGAATAGAAAAGGTTCTTCTCCAAACTGTATCCACAAAGTTGAAAGAAAGTGTTGTCCAGAATGTTGTGGTCTGCTGTAGCTGTTTTTAATACAGGGATTTTCATGAACCAGGAAAAAATGGTATTTACATAAAGGACTTAGGAGATTATAACACCATACCTTACCTAGTTAATATTAGCTTAAGATTGAACACAGCATATTAAAATGGTGAAAACAGCATGTAAAAAAAGACCAAGGGGAGAGTTCAGGTTACTGATTTGGCTGTTTAAGTGTTTGGCAGAAGGACTCGAATTTATTAACTTGACACAACTGTGCCGAGAGACGAAGATAAACAGAAACAGCAGCGCAGCTAATTGCCAAATCTGTGCAAATTTAGTATAAAACATTGACTTACCAAAGTCACTGTACGCCGTAATGGAATTCACGAATCTGAGGTTAAAAGCATTATTTGGCAGCTTATTGTCAGGTAAAATGTCATGATGGTGACAGGTATTGGTTGGGGAGAATTATAATGAAACATTACCTTTTTTACCTATCAAAAACTAAATAATGCTACTAAGAATTCTATTATAAGTGAGTTGATTTTCAGAGGCAGAACGTTCTCCACTTTTTATAACATAGGCAGCAGCATTCATTCAGAACTCAGTATTTGGGTACAAATGCATGTGTATGAAATTCTATGGCTGTATAATTATCAGTGTGCTCATAAACAAATGGCACAGACTAGGTACAGTACATCAACATCTTAATGTGCAGTGTGTAAATGTAAACTTATAAATAAGCATGATTATGAATATGCAAATGGACACAAGCTGTACTCCCTGTATTATTACAGCATTTAAACTCAGCAGAGAGAGAGAGAGAAAGTGAGAGAATGTATATGTATGTGTGGAGATACAAGGTCTATAGGAATTTAGTCAAGGAATATTAAGACAGGAATAATGAGAGTAGGTTCTTAATCATAAACTAAGATGCAAGCAGGAAAGGGAGAGACTAGGAGGGCCTAGAAAACCATCATTATCTTTTCTGTACTCAGGGCCCATCTGGCACTTGACATTTTTGCTTCTGGTACACCTCTACCTAGCCCTGCAGGAGCTAGGCGAGATCTTTCTATAAGAATACATGCCTGGAGATAACCTTGAGGGACTTATTTTTAAATTGAGGAGAGAACATAGGCTTATTACTGTGGGAACAATAGAAGTTTGAAGTGACGAAACCCAGCCAATCCCTCCTGGGGCCATAAAATAATCGCTTCAGTGCATCTTGTCAACACTGTCCACCCCACAATAGGCCGTTTTTTAGTGCCACAGGGGTATAGCATGGCTAAGAAGTCTCCAAACATGGTTCCAGTTATTGTCCCTGACACACTATTGTGCGTCTTGCTATTTTATGTAAAGTGCTATTTTTGTAAAGTGATCTTGGGTTCCTTTAAAGGTGCTATATAAATTTAAATTATTATTATTAATATTAATTGTATTATTGTTATTATTAATACTTTCCCCTTTATTAGTAACAACTCTGTGAGATCTGAATATGTACTGTATGTAGTCACAACATACACTCCATGGACAAAATATAGGAGCGTCTGACTATTACAACAGCAGAGACTTTAATGGCATTGCATTTAAATCCATAGACTTTAATATGGAGTTGATCCCCCCTCTGCAGCTATAACAGCTTTCACTCTTCTTGGAAGGCTTTCCATAACATTTTGGAGTGTCTGTGGGAATTTGTGCCCTTTCATTCTTTTTGAGGTCAGACACTGGTGTTGGACGAGAAGGCCTGACTCACAATCTCCATTCCAGTTCATCCCAAAAGTGTTGGATGAGGTTGAGGTCAGGTCTTCCACACCGAACTCATCCAGCCATGTCCACAAAGTTGGAAGCAGGGTGTTGCCCAGAATTTCTTGGTATGCTGAAGCGTTAAGATTGTCCGTCACTGGAAGTAAGGGGCCTAGAACTAACCCTTAAAACAAGTGTGCCCCAATACATTTGTCCATATAGTGTATTTGTGTAGACTAGTCAAATGTTGTACTAGTTTACGCTCATGCCTATAACTTTGGCATTGTTTAACTAGTTAACGACAATCTAATAAACAAAATAGCTCTCATTTTCATGCAATAAAAAGGAAAATCCAGGGTAAAACCGATACTGAAATTGAGACTGAGACTGGAGAAAAGCTTTCACAGAATAAATTTGCTAAAATGATCACATAGAGACTAGAGTGTGTGCCATGAATCCCCACGTCCTTGTTAATGACTGTTCATCCAAGACAATGAGTTGTTGTTTCTGCTGTTGTTGTTGTTGTTATTATTATTATCATTATTAAGATGATGATGATGATGTTATTGAATTATTTTTGCTATACTTTGTACTTAGGCACGAGGGATTTCTCATAATTTTACAAACTGTAGCTACAGATCGCACATGCATGCTTAGTTCCTTTTAGCTTCTGTTAGTTTGTTGTATTCTGTCTATCAAGTGGCTTTCAAAGGATCTTTACAGTGAAGACATCCTTGGTCATGGATTCAGTTGATAACTGAATGGTGATTACACATCATTTCCCTCAGGCAGTGACTTTCATCCCATTTTCTTATTATTTATTACCATTAAATTAACTTGAAAAGTCTTTGGTTTTTGGTACATCATTATAGACCTCAACATGTTTTTTTTTTTCCTGGTCTGAGTTTTTAGCAGATTTTCTCTACAGAAGCACCATCCCTAGTTCCCCTATACAACACAACTCTAAAGAGGGAACAGGCATTTGTTTCAGTCGTGGCCAGTGAAGAGTGAGAGAAGTCATAATGTTTTTTGGCAAAAACATTAAGTTCCATGGTGTGAAGTCAGATATGGATTTTGCTGTTAAACATGCAGTCTGTAACCAGATCTATTCTTTGTGTCACCTCAATGAGCCTTAGAACTTCTACTACATATAGATCACTGCTACTTTTACTCCCAGTGGAGGATGGGTACTTACTCTAACTGTCAAGTGGTTTATACTTTTGAATGTGATTTTTGAAGTCTAATTGACCTGGATCTTGAAGAGGTTATCACTGTCATATGGTGAAGGGGAAGCTCATCCATATTCCTGCACTTTCCT
>JBBJLR010051729.1:0-11708 GCA_037577145.1 Brachypetersius gabonensis
AGCAGAGGAATAAATACATCATGCCCATAATGGCAGTAATTGATAGTGAACTTTACATCGTGAATGTAGCTGAAGTACATTTACTCTTGAAAAAATATTGTTCTCGTACCGAAACCGAACCGGAACCGTGGCCCAAATACCGAGGTACGTACCGTACCGTGGGATACCTGTACCGTTGCACGCCTATTATATACATATACTCACTGTGTACATGCATACAACTTGCCCAAGCCTCCATCTAGTCTTACTTCTAAATGTACAATTTAGTCTACTTACAGTTTACATACATATATGTATATTTTTACAATATAGTCGTGCATACTTATATTGCTAGATTTTATGCTGTACATTTTTAGATTGTATATTTGAACATTTTATTATATTCTATTGTTTTTTCTCAATTTTGCTACTCTTAACTTTGTACTGTCCACTTTCTGCTGTGACCAAGCAAATTTCCCACTTGTGGGACAAAAAAAGGTTTATCTTGTCTTAATTCAAACTTTTTTCATGTGTCTTTGGCATTAAATATGCATTCACTTTCAGATTGCTTCCTGTTTTGCAGGCTGTGGAAAGGCTGAGAGCTGGAGCCATGGCGCTGGAAGCAGTGTCTGCTGCTCTTACAGAGCTAGAGGTGATGCCTCTCTGATTTTTTTTTACTCTACTATAGAGTAGAGTAAAACAAAAATTTTTTACTATAATCTCCAATTATAGAAAGTAATCTGTGAATATAAGCGAAGGTGAGTAGAATGTGTTGTAGTGGTTTCACAGTATGTATTGTTTTCTTTCTGCCGCAGCTCTGCAATTTTACAATTCATTGTCTGAAGGTCCAGCATACAGTCGACCCCTGAAATTCGTGGGGGTTACTGTACGTTCTTAGAGCACCTGCGAATTGTGAAAAAACATGAGTTTGTAATGTGGAAAAATTGCATTTTTCTGTAGTGTAAACCCTAAATATGCTCCCAAAATTTTAATTTCATTTAAACTCTTAATACTCTTAAACTCTTATTCATACTGTACAGTTTACACTGAACTGCTGTCTCCCGCAGTGCTAGAATGTAAAATGCCAATATTCTTTAGCATGCACTGTTGTTTTCTTTGGTATAAGCAGGTAAATACAGTAATAATATGAAACGCTCCAGAAACTGTTCTGATGTAGGAATCTGCACCACAGGCCTGCTGCCAATATACGGTTGATTGTGTTCTCTCAACAGTACTAAAAAGTTATTTTATATGGAAATGTTGCTGAATTTACATGTTAGAAAATATTTATTACAAAATTAGTAAATTATGTATTTTCTTAATAATTTAGCACTAAAATCCATGAAAAAATGGATATTATATAACTATATAAAATGCAGAAAATATTTGTGGTTTTCACTTCCAAGAAAAAATCCTGAACCGCAACTTTGTGAGGAAACACTGTGTACAGTTTTCCTTTTAACTTGATTAAACAGTAAAGAATAATAAATATAATCTAATAATCTGAGAAATAGAGTTTAACATAAGGAAGTTAAAGCTATCAGCAACCCTAACTTATACAGATGCTGTCAGAACAAAATCTGACTTCACAGGAGGAGGAAAAAACCTTCCTAACCTACAGGAATGAATGTAAAAGCATTTTAGTCGGCTGTTCATCAGGTAATTTTAATGTAAAAAAATACCTAAAAAATAAGATACAAGGATTTGTCCTGACCGTGAAGATCCCTAGGTCAGGAGAGACTTGTATTGATCCCATATCATAGTTTTAAATCTTCTAGCTTAGGCATCTTTTTACATCTTACAATAAAAATACTTTGACCCTGGAAGCTTGGCATCTTCTAAAAGGTCATAACAGGGATCCTTGATTTTGTTGTTTTCAGGACTCACCGTTCACCAATGCTGGTACAGGCTCCAACCTTAACCTGTGTGGAGATATTGAGTGTGATGCAAGCATAATGGATGGGAAGTCATTAGATTATGGAGCAGTCGGCGCTTTAACTGGTGGGTTTTTTAGCCTTTTTTTTTTAGAGATGGACGTGGATAGCACACTCTAATCCCAGGTTTCTCAATCACTGGGCCTTTTGATTGGACCGTGAATGTATTCTCAAGACAGATCATTGACCCGCAATCTGATGCGGCCAGGAGGGCCTTGCTGTGAGAGATGGGTGGGCCTTAATGTTAAAACGGGTGAGAACCGTTGCTCTAATCTACGTGAGAAGCAGAAACTTTCATGGGAAAAAGCTTTCAACATAAGTTGACATTAGAATTTCATCAAACTATCCAGCTAGATTTCAGCATCAATGGCTCCTAAATGCGACCTCAGTATCTTTTCATAGGTTCGCCCTTTTGGCATCTACTCTCATTGGCCATTTTTTTGGTTCTACTTACCAAACAGATGGTGAGAGGTTTAAAAAAAGAACAAGATGGAGAGCTGGAGAACATGGAGTGACCAGAAGTCTCCAGACTTAAACCCCATCGAGCTGCTTTAGGATGAACTGGACAGAAGAGTGAAAGCAGAGCAGTCTATAAGAGCCGCACACTTCTGGGAACTTCTGCAGCAGAGTTGGGAAGAACTTTCTGCAGAATGAACAATGAGACACTGAACCGCTTAAATTTCAATCCAAAAAACAGAAAGATTTGGGTGTCCTAAAACATTTTATTAGTAGTGTATATATGTAATCAGAATTCCAAGGTTCACATACTAGTTCGATCAGTGCCTCCTCAGTGAAGCTCTTTGATGTCTTTACTTATTATTATGACCAAAATGAAGATCAGATCCAATTTTTCAAGCCATTCATGCAGAAAACCATTGAATTCAAAAGTGTTACAGGCAGCAAATGTAGCATTAATTTATTTTGATCCTTTTCATTTCAGCTTTAATCATTGAAACGGCTTTTTTCAGCATTAAAGGGGACATATTATGCAAAACTCACTTTAGTTAAAATGGGTCTATGGGCTACAAAACATGTTCATGACTTTCTTTGTACAAATCACTCTCACATAAAGAGATCTCACCAGCTTTATTCTTCACAGTTTCAGTCCCTTTCAAAATGTGCCATTTGGACAGAGGACCCAGTGTGAGGTCATACTGAGCCAATTTGCATAGAGCCACCCCTCATCTGTCAAGACCCCACCCACAGGATTAGTTGAAGATCCACCATTTTGTCTGCTAGTTTTACGAGCACGGAAAATTCGAGCACTATGGCTACAGGCAAAGGCAGGTCACAAATGAAGTGTTGTGTTGGTGCTTTCTCCCAGCCAAAGAAAACAGAAGAACTGCATGGCTTTCATTTTAATGGCAATGTCCCAGCAACAATCAGTTTCATTCCACCTTAAAAAGTTCCACCTTAAGTATTAAAAGAAACACTTGTATTGATGCCATATCATAGTTTTAAATCTTCTAGCTTAGGCATCTTTTTATATCTTACAATAAAAATACTTTGACCCTGGAAACTTGGCATATTCTATATGCCAAGGGGGGGTTATATCTGCTGTCTGGGACAAGTCAGCAGATTAGGGAGGTGTAAGTACTTTCAAATATTTATTTTGTCTATCGAAAATAAAGAGCTGGATAGCGCCTCTGTTTTCTGCCAATTTCACATGTGCCAAACTAGCAGCGTAAGGGGTGGGTGGAACATGGGATGGCTGGGGCGTGGACAGCAACAGCCTGTTTGCATGAAAGGGACAGAACCCTGAAACCGCTCGTTTTGAAAGGGCACCAATAAAGCTGGTGAGATCTCTCTATGTGAGAGTGACGTGCAAAGAACTTTATGACCATGTTTTGTATAGCCCATAGACCTTGTTTTTTTTAAAAAAAGTGATTTTTGCATAATATGTCCCATTTAACTAAACCTCTATCTGGCCATGTTTAGTAGGCATAGGAGAAAAGTACTGTGAACGCCGCTGAAGGGCTGCTCCTCTCCCTAGACCAGCTTCCTTAAGCCAGAAAAATATAACATGTTTGTGTATCTGGTCAGGAGCCTTCAGTTGTTTCTACAGTTTGGAAGGTCTTTGTACATGTTTAATGAATATCTGCTTTATACAGTATATATTATTCAACATCAATAATTCAGTGGCTGAAGCTTACTATGTGAAGTTAATAAACCAAGTTACTTTTACTGGAGCAACTCATTGGTATTGGGCTTTTAAACTGGGCTATATTCAAAGTTCTGTATTAGCAATGACAGAACCATGATATTCATTTAAGCCTACATTCATGTACTATGGGAGAAGATAGTCTGAGTGTTGATGCCTTTTGCATAGCCTCTCTTTTTAGTAAGCTCTCCCTCAGTAAAACAAATGAAAAGTTTATTAGACACACTTCATTAAACACATCTACCTTGTATCTACAATTAATGTTCTTTTTCTCAGACCCACTTACCACAAAGGAGCCCTTGGTAGTTTACAGTTACACACTGCTGTCTGTCATTTGTTAGCCCCCTTTACCCCATATTCATCAATGGTCAGGCCCCCCACTGGATCAGTTAGTTATATGAGCAAAAATATTGGGACACCTGGCCTGTTGATCAACAGAGAATGTAATGACATTATGTTCAAATCCATAGATTTTAATATGGAGTTGGTCCCTCTTTGCTCCTGTAACAACTTCCAGTTTTCTTAGAAGGTTTTCCACAAGATTTTGGAGTTTCTGTGGGAATTTGTGCCCATTTATTCTGTAGAGCATTTATGAGGCGAGGCACTAATATTGGATGAGAAGGTGTGGCTCACAATCTTCGTTCCTGTTCATTCCAAAGGTGTTGGATGGGGTTAAGGTCAGGGCTCTGCGTCAGTCAAGTTCTTCCACACTGAACTCCTCAAACCATGACTTTATGGAGCTCGCTTTGTGCTCTGAGACACAGTCTTGCTGGAATAGAAAAGGTTCTTCCCCAAACTGTGTCCACAAAGTTGGAAGCATGGCGTTGTCCAAAATGTCTCGGTCTGCTGAAGTATTAACATTGTCCTTCACTGGAAGTAAAGTGAACCCCAAACCCTGAAGAACAGGGTCCCAATACTTTTGTCCACGGGATATATTTGGTCCTTGCAGTAGTTTCAGAGCTAAGATTTTTGCATTCTCAGTTTATCCATTTTTTCCTACATAACCATTGATACAAATTCCTGTGTACCACAGGACAACAGTTTTTCAATTTGTGTACTGCTATTCAGATTAAAATGTTCCCTTGTTCTGACTTATGTACAAGAATTGCTTCTTCTCTTTAGGAATCAAGAACCCAGTGTTGGTGGCTAGAAGACTACTGAGTGAAGCACAAAAAGGGAAGCTTTCAGCAGGCAGGATCCCTCCCTGGTGAGCCAGTCTTTCTGTTATTAAATGATTCATGATCTTGCTATTTGTGTATTTCTTATTAGTTATATGTTTTCAGTTGTTTTGTTTAAAGGCTGTAAAATGAAACTGTGTCAAAGAACTGACTAACTGACGATTTTTATCAACAATGTTCAATGGTTAATATATTTTATAGGAGGCATTAAATGCTCTGTTTAAGTAAATTCTTTAAAAAAACATGTTGGAATGGAAATATTGCATTTAATTTTTTTCTGCATAGACTAGTCAGCGTCTGGAGTCTTTATTACCAGCAAGTCCAAAGCAGAAAAACATTAACACTATAAAGGCTAACAACATTATCGCATATCACGTTTTTCTAATATCGTGCAACCCTAGTTCAGTCTCATCATAATCAGTGTTATTAGTATAATCAAATAAAAAATGTTACTGTCTTTAATTTCAAACTAAAGATGGTAGTATTATCGATTAGTGGTTGTTTCACTAATGTGAATTTATTTAAGAAAGATTTTGGCATTAACCAAAATTAAATGCAACATTTATGAACCAGTCTGTTTCTAAAGAACAGGTAAAATAATCGAATCACTGTGAGAGTATTTACAGTTTTAAGGGGAAGATTGATGGAGTGATTTAGTGAGAGATATATTTGCTTGCATGCGTTTGTGCGAACGAGGGAGAGAAAGACTGCACGTGTGCTTTGGCGCACACGCAAGAGAAAGACAGTTCGGCAAGGAAAAATGGCACAAGCTTGAATAGTAAGTTTGTGGAATGCATGGAATCCGATCCTTTGTAGAGCTGAAGGAAATATGGCATTGATTTTTTTACCGCAGCACTGTAGTAAAACTTCACTGTATGTTCCAGAGATCAGCTGAGCTTTTATCTAGTCTGCACTGACTTGCATTTTAAACTGAGAATGACTTCAGCCTTGCTTCATAAATATGGAGTTTAGGAATTCTCACGAGTGCCGTAAAAGAGACAGACCCATGTAAAGATAAATTTTTTGCTGAGCATGTAAATCTGAGTTGATGGTTCAACGACGTGAGCATCAACACATTCACAGACCTTTTGCAGCATTTGTTTCTGAAGATATGCGACACTATTCAAGTTCAATCTCACATGATTAGATATTTTTGCAAGTTCAGTCTGCCGTCCTTACAAAGTTTCAGTGGACATTTGGAGGGAAATTTGGAGTGAAAATTGCATCTAGACACCGCTGGGAATCATCGGCTTCCCCCGAGGTGCAGGAATGAGGTTTCTTGGTCGCCTCACTTACACAAAAGCCGCAGAAATGCCTATTGCAAGCTTGACTTGGTTAGATGCTTGTTTCGACATCAATCTAAGCTTAGGCTAAGTTACTGAAAGCTAATTAAGTTCTTTGGCCAGCTTTACACCATTTAGAATAGACTCTTTCCTTGGGGGCAGACCCCACCAAATCTGTGATGGGATACTTGCGTAACATTTCTGGTGCCACCTGTTGGACAGAAAGGTACCTACACCTCCACAGATAAGTGTGCCCTGGGGTTTTTTAAATAAAAAAAAGAACTAGATACGTTTCCTGTCTCTTTACAGTGAGAGTTTTAGCTTGTTAAATAAGACTGAGCATTTATGTTAAGTTATTATTTTGAGTCGGTCTGGTCTACTCCCCTGCAGCCTTAACTGACATGAATTGTTGATTCGCACCTTAAATATTGTCTCCCATGTCGCTTTACAGAACTGCGACTGGTAACATTTATAAGAACAACGAAAACTTAAAAACAAAGAAAACTTTTGAGAAAGCTTAAAAAAATGAAGAAATGTAATGTCTAAGTAATGCCCCTTTGTTTTCGGCTATACCTGAGCTCAATGGCAAAAGTGCTCTTGAGGGTATGCCTCCCTTTCAAGCTTCACAGAGTGGGTGGCCCTCAGAAGCCAGTTTTGCCAACACCATCTATGTTTCTGTGTTCTGACATTTGGACTGAAATATAACATTTTATAGTTTGAGGAACTAAAACAGCATAAAGAGAACACTAACCTGAACAGTAGTTTACGTCTTCAGTAAATGAGTTCGTTATTTCAGTCAGGTTTCATCTGAAGTACAGCAAGCTTCTGAAGGATTGCAGTTTCACTTTGTATGTTGATCGCTTGTCAGTTTCTGTATTTCCTCCGCCAGTGAGTCAGGGCTTATAAAAGTAACTGACAGGTTTCTTGCCATCACATCTTTGGTTGCTTCCTCTCCATAGGTGTGTGTCTTGGCTCTATTGCTTTAGTTCATTCATGTCTTGCAGGTAGAGCCTTAAGGGAATTTGATTTTCCTCTGTGTATTGTTGATGATCCCTTAGGGCAGGGGTGTTAAACTCCAGTCTTGGAGGATCGTGGTCCAGTGCTTCTCAGAAACACCTGGTTCATCTCACATCCTTGAGAAGTGCCATCATTGTTGTGGTGTTCTCTGAGTCCTTTGTTTTGGTATATTCAGAGTCTGATATTTTGGCCCCATGACCAGTTCTTTTGATTACTCAGTCTGTTACTGAGTCGGTCCAGCTCTGTGATTACAGCCTGCATATTTTGAATCGGTGTTTGTGCCTCTTTAAAGCCTATTTTGCTTCTCTCAGTCTCCTGTTAAATTTATTGAATCCTTTGTGGCATTTAATTGGTTGTCTTGCCTAAACTGTGATTTCACAGTTTGCAAGGCTGGCTTTCTATGTGTCAATGTGCTCTGCAACTTTGTGGCTAGTGCTTGCTTGTAGTGAATTAGCATAATTTTTTAATCTTCTGTTTTGATGTTGTCAGGTAGGTACATACTTTCCCCCCTTGTTTGAAATATAGCCAAATAAGGATTAATTTGATCCAAGGCTGTTTTTCAAGTCTTGTCGAGAGAGTGAGTTGTTTATTGCCACCGTTCGCTGGTCTGCTCAACATAAGTCCTACAGCAATAAAATATTATACAAAAAGTATGAAAAATAACCATAAAATAGCAACAGGATACAAAATGTAAAGTATAGATTACCTTTATTTGTCCCACAAGTGCACATTTCCCACTTGTGGGACTAATAGAGGTTTGGCTTATCTCTTATCTTACATAGAGGTTGCTTACTTTAGTGTTCTATTTGGGGGAGTGGCAATACAGATGCGATTTTGTTTATGATGAAGTTTAAATTGTTTAGGAGAATATAGCAGTTCAGTAGCTCAGCTTCAATACTCATCTAAACATGGCCCAGATGTAGGATGTTGAAGCAGATCTATAATCATCCCAGCCTCTCATTGGTAGTTGTTAACTTCCAAATACTCCCGTAGCTACAATTCAGTTTTGTCTTTAAAAATGAGTAATTCAGCTTTTGACAGTGTTCATTTCCTCTTAGGTCATCAACTAAAACTGCCATGATAATACCATCATATCAAATGCCATAGTATCAATGCTATATAGCTGTATCACTAAGCTAAGTTCACATTCTTCTACTGGAATGCAGTAGAAAAACATCAATGAAATACTGTAGGCTTACAGAATTTGAGATGCAGAATAGCATGGACCACCAAACATTGCAGATTATATTACACTGACGTCAACACTATATAATCTTCTCAGACACGAAGAGTGATCAGTTGTGTGAAGCATCGCTAAAATGAGCTGCATCACAGTTTCTTGTGTAATTTAGTAGTAGCACTGATAGTGCTATGCTTTTCTTGGTTTGCTAAAAAAAGGTTTGAATTAAATTTAGTATAAAATTATAATGATAAAAAAAATTTATGATAAAAGGAAATTTGTTAAACAGGGAAAATTTATTCTTTCTGGCGGATTTCTAAAATTGCATTTCTTTAAAATGGAGAAAGAATTTAACAAAGTAAATTATCTACCCTTGAGATTGAAAAGTTGACCAGACATGTCATTTGTAATAGGTTTCAGACATAACAGTAACCAAGAAGTCTGAGATGTAGCAAAGAGTAATTCAGTAAAGTACGTTCCACACTGTTTATATACATCCAGCGAAGAGACCCATACAATTTTTAAAGCAATGTTGCCAATTATTGTTTACTGTACATCTTTAAAACTATATTCTTTTTTGCTCTGTTGAGATCTTAAAGTATATATATATTTTTGTACAGCAAATAGATTTATGTTGTTTGTCTATGTCAGCTTTTTAGTGGGAATAGGAGCACAGCAGTGGGCTCTCAGTCATGGAATTCCTCCTTGTCCTTCAGAAAAGATGGCCACCAGTGAGTATTTTAAACATACCTTGTGTGTATTTGTCTTCCTTTTACCTGTACTTTTTCTGATCACAACTATATATAACCAAGCACAGACCCCCAGACTGCCTTTAGCGCAAGGTATGTGTGTTAGGAGCTATATGAAATATTTACATGGCTGAGCAGCCGCTCACAACCCTAAGATCACTATGTGCATTGCCAAGCGTCGACTGGAGTAGAGTAAGGCTTGCCGCCAGTGGACTAGGGAGCAGTGGAATCATGTTCTTTCGAAGCAATGAATCACGTTTCACTACCTAGCAGTGTGATAAAGAAATCAGGGTGGATGCAAGAGAATGCTACCTATGGGGATAAGTAAACAGTTAAGTTTAGTAGTGGGCTGGGGCTGTTTTTCAGGGATTAGGATTGGCCTCTTGGTTGCAGTGATGTTTGATGTTAAAGCTACAGCATACAGTGGCATTTCATACAATGATATGCTTCCACTTTTGTTGCAACACTTTGGAAAGACTCTTTTTCTGGTTCTTACATGACATTGATCCTGTGCACCAAGTAATATCCAAAAAACAAAGCTTGACAAGTTTGGTGTTAAGAAACTCCAGTGGTCTGCACAGAGCAACCAAACACCTTAAACTGGAACACACTTTGCAAGTCAGGGCTTCTCAGTCAACATTCTCTGCATTGTATGACTAAAATAAAGTTTTTTATTTTTATTTACTGCTTCTACTTTTTCATTTCAAAGCCCAAAGAAGGGCAACCAGTGAACCATAGACAGGCTCTCGGATGGCCTAGCTTCACAGAGCAAAGACTAACTTATCCAATCTCTGAGAAGAGCTGCATTAACACAAATTGTTAAATTGTTTGCTAATTGCCAGTGTGCCCATGCTGCACCACGATCCTCTAGCAGCACTGTTTTGCTAAACAATGTAGTGTGAATACAGTTAAAATGACTAATATCTACTTGACTTGAAACACTTCAGTATGAAAGCACCGTACTGAAAGACAACAGCTTGCTAGTCCCCGAACAGATAAAAGAAAAATAGTGTACTGCTTTAAGTGTGATTTCAGATTAATGAGCTGATTAATGGCTGTGGTATGAGCTGGTTATCTGTAGTTACTGTATTTTTATGCAACTGTGCTCCTTTTATATAATTCTACCGGCACCACTGCTGGCAATGTGTCATTTATAGCAAGATTCTTTTTCCCCATGTCAGTCGTTCATTAACATTTAAAGAGGTCCTGTGTGATAAAATGGCACTACCCCACTGGGCTAGTAGCTCATACTTGATCCAGAAAATGTGAAAGTATCGTAGCACAGTTTGGAATGTAGCACTGTTTAAACACTAGACAGTATTCATACAATAGTACATTCGTGAGATGTACACAAGTTAACAATAATTCGGATTCCCTACAAGAGGTCAAATTACACTCTTAGCATGTGTAGAGGCATTACAGACTACAAACCAGCACCTCTGACAATGGTTCCTCCCTCCCTGACACTTTGAATACCTTCTACACGTAGTTTGAAGCACTCAACAGCAAGCCCACAAAATTCACCCCCTCCCACATGAGCAGGTAATCTGTCAGTGAGACGGTCTTGGACCAGAGTAAACCCACACAAAGCTTAAAGGTCCTGACAGCAGACGTGAGCAACGTCCTCACTGACATGTTCAACCCCTGAGCCAGTTGTTCTAGCATGTTTTAGACCACCACGATCATCCTGGTTCCAGAGACGTCACTTGCGACCTGCCTGAATGACTACAGTTTGCCTGAATGACTACAGTTTGCTTACGGCTTTAACGGATCTACCAATGGTGCCATATCCACTGCGCTAGTCTGTCGCTGACCCACCTGGACTAGAGAGACTCTCACATAACAATGCTGTTCTGTGACTTCAGCTCAGCGATCTGTCATTCCACTGAGACAGTCCAATAAACTGATTGGACTGGGCCTTAACACACACCCAAGTAAACCGGATTTTAGACATCCTGATGGAAATGCATTGGCACCAACACCTCCAGTATCCTCACACTGAACACAGGAATGCCTCAGGGCTGCGTCCTTGGCCCCTTTCTCTTGACATCGCATTTAAGTGGCAGGAATGGCTTCCTAGTGTAAGTGCTTCCTCTCTTAGAGTGTGTCCGAAATCGCGCACTTGCGCACTTTTAGTGCGTAGTGCGTTAACACTGAAAACCAAGATAACTTCAGTGCACTGAAAGAACCCGGATGGTGCACTGAAATCGGCCAGAAAACGCAGTGC
>JBBJLR010051738.1:0-11708 GCA_037577145.1 Brachypetersius gabonensis
TGTTTGTGTGTGTGTGTGTGTGTGTGTGTGTGTGTGTGTGTGTGTGTGTGTGTATTCTTGTGCAGCAGTAGAGTGTTTAAGGAGTTTGAGCATTGTACCCTTTTAGGTGATCATCTTAAGCGAAGTGCTTCAATTAAAAACAGCTCGTTTTAAAGTTTTTTTCTTGAAAAAGGATAATTAGATTAGGATCAGAATTGGACAATTCTCATGGTTTTAATATCTGTGTCAGTAAGTTGAAAGAGAAAGTGCCATTTTTACCTTACTTACATTACTTTACCTTACTTTATAAAGACTTCAACAAGGTTGCAAATTAGTTGGGTATGACTGGCATTTTATTTTTTTTACATTTTAAATCTGGTAAGGTTGTGATGGAGGGAGATTTTTGTTTGAAATAATTATTTTAGTAATGCCATGCACTCAATAATAATTTTCCAAAAGTAGGTGTAGTTTTTTAAACATTATTCTACATTTCTTTGGCAGGGGACATCACACAGAAAGGGTATGAGAAAAAAAGAGCAAAACTCATTCGAGCCTACCTGCCCCACGTACCAGGTAACTCACACACACACACACACACACACACACACACACACACACACACACACATTTGTGTTAAGCAAAATAAATGGGGAACAACTGTCATAAAGGAGTGGTTTGACAAAACGTCAAATGTATACAGTTTTTGGGTTAGGGAAATAAGCAGCCAACACTGAATCCAGAGTTTTAGCAGTTGTAGTCAAGCACGGCATTTGTGTGAATGCACCACAGCACACCGTGTGAAGTTCTTCCTCTGCGTTTAATCTATTTACCAAGGCAGCCAGGAACACAGCACCCAGGGAGCAGTGTGTGGGAACGATACCTTGCTCAAGGGTCCCTCAGAGGTGCCACGAGCAGTCCTGGGATTCAAACCCACAACCCTCTCATCACAGGGGCAACACCCAGCTGATCCATTTCCATCAATACATCCCCAAAACGAGCTGCAAATTTCTTGAAATGGTTTAGGGCCCAATATGACTATTTAACTATAGAAATGAGCAAAACGGGCACAACAGGCTCTATTTTCACAAACTACTTCAGGAGTATAAATGCTGATCTAAAATCAGATATTGTGGCAACAATCTTTTGGTGTTGGCTAACACTATTTTGTTAGCTTCGTTGAGTTTACAGTAAATCTTACTGTGTTGTAAACTTCACTGGCAAGTCTTAGCTACTTTGTTGATAAGCAGGTCTGACTAGGTTGAGATCTGTTTTGGGGGATGTGTTTAGGGAAAAGATTTGTGTGACTATTGACTTCTAGTGTTTGTTTGCAGTATCTAGTTCTCCATCTATAATTCGGACTCCAAACATATCTTGGCTGATTGACTGCTTCTGCAGTAACACCGCACAAACACATTGTACACAGCAATGGTGCAGTTATTGATTATTTTAGTTATTGATGGCATTACACCAGTTTTGGTTTTGTACATTCAAGGGTCAATTTGTTTGTTGTATCTGTGCACCTACAGTAGGAGCTGAGTCTAGGACTCCGGTCACACCTTCTTCGTCATCCTCTTCTTCATCACGTTACCAGAGGCGGCGCTCCACTGGCTCACGCGATGAGCGGTACCGCTCAGGTAAAACACACACACGCACACAAAATTTGCCTTAATTATTCTAGGTGTGTATTGGTTACTATGCATTCATTTTGGGCCAAAAATAACTATAAAGCTATTTTTGAGTGTAAACATGTTAAAGAAAAGTTTTGTCTTTGTTCTGGGAATAGGCTCTGGGTGCCCGTGACCCTAGTGTGGGTTCAGCAGTTGCAGATAATGAATGAATGAATGAATGAGCTTTGTATGTTGTTTTTATCGTCTAAAATACGCTACAATATTAGTTCCTCCAGTCACATTTGCGTATTTTTACATGCCTATTTTGCAACCTCTTTTTGTTCCTCTTGTGCTAAACAAGCTTTCATTTAAGACTGATATATGTGTAAACGTGCTCTGTTCTTAACAGCTATTTTATTTTTGGCCTTGTTAAGGCTGAAAGTAGTTAAGGCTGAAACACTGCTTATAACTTGAATGGGCGGGGCTAAACCGTAGGCTGAATGGGCAAATATATGTAAATGTGTTGGTTCTTGTGATGGCAGAAGAAAAAAAAAAGAGTTTTGTATGTATGTAACGGTTTAAATTTAGAATTTTGAAACTATAGCAACATCTACACATTACATCATATTACTTTATCCCAAAAAACAATGGAAATGTATTTTGCATGAATGATCACAACTAAGTATTGTAACTGTACATACTGGGCTTCATCTAGGGTGTTTTTGGAAATGGCCTTTTTTATTTATGCTGTTAGTTCTGTTACTTCCCAGATCTATAGCCTTTTTGTCGTTTTCTCAGATACCTATGATCTTGCCAAAGTACTGTCTGTAATCTTTCTTTCTTTCTTTCTCTCTCCCATTTGGGCCCCCTCGCTCTCTCTGCACATGCACACACTCCCTCCTGCTATTTCCCAGATGTGCACTCTGAAGCAGTGCAGGCAGCGCTGGAGCGTCAGTGTGAGAGGAAGATGGCTGTCCCCATGCCCTCTAAACGACGTTCCCTTGTCGTCCAAACATCCATGGAGGCATATACCCCACCAGGTCACTATGGTAGTGTGTTTGTGTGTATGTGTTTTGGTTTGCTTGGTCTAAATGATGGACACTGAGGATTCGTGAACTTCTAAATATAACATACGTCATTATTAGAAGTTCATAAACAAAGACATCCCACACAAACCAAGTATGTTTGGTTTGACCAGGTCTGTTGGTTGATATGTCTATATTTTAGTAGTGTCAGGAAGTTAATTAACTCTTAAGGCAGATCAAGAATTGTCACTAGGATCAATGGGTGGCATTTCCAGAGTAAAAATAATAAAGCCTTTTGCTCAAGCATAGACTCGGCAGCTGGCTGAAGGAAGCTAATTGATGCTTACAAAGCTGGGAATGGTGACAAAAGCATTTCAAAGCCCTTCCAGCTCTCCATTTCCTCTGTCTGCAAGGTCATCTAAGAATTGGCAGTCAGGGGTATCTCTGAAAGTCAAAGCAAGATTTGGAAGACCAAGAAAAACCCAGATACAACTGCTCATATGCTGCCAGAGTAGCAAAAGCAACACCCCCATATAACAGCAAAGGTCCTGAGGTCAGATTTATCTGACACAAGAGAGATGGTCCTGTCTTGTTATACAGCTTCACTTACACAAACATGATCTGCATAAAAGTGGCAAAATGGATACACCCGGGAACTCATCATTGAACATCGTTGAAAATATGAGGATAGATTTTTAACATGCTGCACATAAAAGATGGGTCAAAAATAACATAGATCTTGCTACATGAAAAGTCCTAAAACAACAATAGAAAGACTCCTTGTGGGCGCTGAAAAACGTTTGCAAACTGAGGTTTTTAAGCTCCAATAAAAAGGGTGCTTAAGTAGTTTGCTTTGCTGCAAAGGTTTTTCTTTTCAGTTCACACATTGACTTACACACACACACACACACACACACACACACACATTCCACAAAAAGCTGTAGTTGAAGTTGTTTTTCTGTTCTCTTTTTCTGTAGATTCCTCATCAGGCTCCGAGGGTGAAGGATCTCTAGGGAGAAGTGGGGGTGCTGGGGTTGAGGCCTGGATCAGCCAAGCTCTGCGTGGATCATCATCATCAACCACGTCATCATCGTCTTCGCACAGCAATGGATCTGCCAATGCAGCACGTCTGGCAGAGAATAACGCACACACTTACAACAGTGAGTACAGAATAGGGCTTATTAAAGTAATGTTTATTAGTTGGCTTTGTTGTTGTTGTTGTTGCAGGATACATCTTCAATACTGAAATGTGCAGCTGGAGGCCTAGAGGTTAGGGAGTTTGCCCTATGATTAGGTTATGGGATCGTATCCCAGAACTGCTAGTGGTACCTCTGAGGTAGCCTTAAGCAAGGTAACCCCCCACCCCCACACGGTTCCCCAGGCGCTGTGTTCCTGGCTGCCTGGTGCTTCACGTGGATGAATGAATTAAAAGCAAAGAACAGTTTTGTGCTGTTCATACTGCTGTGCTGTGTTCACGTAGGTCACTTAACTTACTTACTGTCATTAAGACATCCAGTTCTTTGTTTTGATCACCTCTCAACAGTTAATAATTTAGCTTTTACAATAGGTTGAGTTAGGTTCCAGCTAGAGGTTGGGTAGTATAATTAGCTCAATTTAACAACAGCTTGCTCAATACTGCTAATGAGATGCTAACTGCAGATCATTATTTGAGTATTGGATTGTGACCTACAGAGTGAGTAGAGTATTGGCTGCACCATCAGTCTATTGGATGTTGACCTCTGGTTCATCACAACACTGTACGCACACACACAGCATTAGCACACATATACACACACAGACAGCACAGATTTATTCTTTCTCTGTTTCTTTTTTCTATTTGTCTCTGCCCCTTCCATAAACCCACTGACAAAGTCGGGCCAATTGCTCATTTGTCCCTGAAGAGACGGGGCTTAAGGGAGATGGGTGTGTCATTAGAGAATGGTAACATGGGTCGACGCTCTTATGACTACCAGTCTGACCGACCATGGTCATCGCTGGACTCAGAAGGTTAGTATCCATATAGCATTAAACTAAATTTGCCCAGGTCATTGCAAAAGTGCGTTCATCAACACCCATGATGCCCTACTCTGAACTCCAAACACAGATGAAGTCCAACAAAATTCTGTCCAAATCACGCAGAAGCCAAACTCCCTTATTAAACTCCCTTTTCCTCTTATAGTACCTGTTAGTGTATCATGATTAAATCTTCCTATCATTGATGAACCGAATTAGTTGGCCAATTTTTAGCCATCAAAAAGTCCACTTTGTTTC
This sequence comes from Brachypetersius gabonensis, assembly GCA_037577145.1. Lineage (NCBI taxonomy): Eukaryota > Metazoa > Chordata > Actinopteri > Characiformes > Alestidae > Brachypetersius > Brachypetersius gabonensis. The sequence continues at coordinate 4,883 of JBBJLR010051738.1, forward strand.
CATGTACAAGTTTTCCAGATGTTTGTATATTTTCATGCAGAAAGTATCTCTTTCAGTCAGTTCTAGATACATCAGTGTCTGGTTATTTTTCTTTGTGTTGATTTAAGACTGACTTATGTAATTGTAAATATGTGTGACTGGATGCCCTGTACCTCAAACAAAAAGCAGCCTTGGCTTTTTATAACATCACTGTAAATGGAGTAGTCTATACTGCTGTAGACTTAAATAGGTGGAGTATGTAAATGTGTTGGTTTTCAACGACACCACACATTTAGTGATTTCAGGATGGAATGTTTTGCAGCTTAGCTTTTATTTATAGCCTTGATGGAGATTAATTTAAAAAAGGTTTCATTTTATGATGTGAACACTAATGAACTCAATCAATATTCATAAATCACTGCTTCCAAAACATTAGTGATTAAGTTGGTGAAGTCTTGTAGAAACACGAGGCTTTTTTTTAATGAGTGACTGAATTGCACATAGCAGGATAAGGTCCTCTGGTGATGGGCTTTATGGTGGAATGTTTGGTCTGCTGTGTGGGCGACGGGATTTGGGAACCAAACAAAATAGACAAAATCACGAGGATTTTGGAACAGTGTGTTCAGCCTGCATGCTTTTCTGGGACACGTCACGGTCTGCAGTGCCAGTTTTAAAGCCAAGGCCACTCAACAAGGCTTGCAGTTTATAGTACAGCATTTAGGTGGTTTTCAAAAACACACAGTGTGTTTTTTCTGTGGTGATTATAAGAAAAAGCAACAGAATTCTGAATTTTTTTAAATACTTTGTATTGTATGTAGTGTAGAGAGAGGGTTGATGACTCTGATAAACATAACAAATAGTTTTAAGTATTTTTGTGTGTTTATCAGTGAGTTATTTGCTTGTTTTTCTGGTATGATGCAGACAGTCACCCGGCCCCTCCTGACATCACAAGTTACACGTCAGACCCACTCGCTGTTACTGTGGAGCGCCCACAGGTTGCCATGCCAACCAAACCTCTGCCTAAATATGGCAATGCTGAGCTCATGGAGACGGGAGACGGTGAGAAAATATCCACTGTTTGTTTTTGTATTTGTTGATGTGTGAGTTGTAAAGTTGGCCATGACTAAGTGAAGAATGTGAAATATGCACACTGTGCGCTGTTTGCTGATGTCGCTGCACAAAAAATGACTCCTTTTTCACATTACTTTGTTTTTCATTTCCATGCTGGATCTATTTTTCCTCTTAAACTTTTTCCTGAACCCAGACCCCACTAAAATATAATGCATTATGGTGTGTGTGTGTGTGTGCTGCATGTAATTCATGTGCATGTAAATGTATGTGAGTTTGTCTGTGTCTTCGTATTATAGGAATGTTCCAATGTTTCGGCCTCAGTTGTACAATCAAACGTCAGCTACTTCAGCATATAAATGCATCACTTAAATCTATTAAAATAATATTTTTAACAAATGACATCTGAAACAATGATAATTTTTTTACTTTTTTTTATTCCCCTTTAGTACTGACTTTAAAGACACAAAGACACAAAACTCTTCATTATGGTCCCTCAAACTAGTCAGTGTGGCTTAAGACACAATAGAAAATATGAATTCACACAGATATTAAACAAAAAGAACAGATCTTCACTGCTACAGACAACCATTTTAAACAACACTTGGTCTGGCATTCACAAAACAGTTAAGAGGCTAAGAGGGACTGGTCCTCTGTATTTATCATGTATTTATTTAGTTGTCACAAAATTGATTTTAGGACAACGCTTCTGTGACTTCTGGTTTGTAAGAGCATGATCTGTCATGTAAATGGCTCGCCACAGTGTTTTATTCATCTTACATTTAGTCATACTGTGTTCTATATGACACTGACATTGCCTGAGTGAAAAGCTAGATGGAGCTTGAGCAGGTTGAGAAAAAGTTTGGGCTTGTGTTTATTTAAAAGTTTGTCTAAACTGTATTTTGCAGAGCTCTTAATATGTTGGTGTATTTGTCAAATGCTTGTGTGTGTTTTGACGTGTGGATATTTGACCTGTTTAGGAGTTCCAGTCAGCAGTCGTGTGTCTGCTAAGATCCAGCAGCTGGTTAACACTCTAAAAAGGCCAAAGAGACGCCCGCTAAGAGAGTTCTTTGTTGATGACTTTGAGGAACTTCTAGAAGGTGCCCTGTCACGCACATATAAACTCCAAACAACAGTCATGTGTTTAATGTTGTGATTCGTTTATTATTCTCTGCTGTTTGGAATTTTGGGCAATGTGTTCATATTTTCAATAATATGTGTTGTTTTGAATTATATTTATGTATTAATATACTTTTTGATGTTTTCCCTGCAGTACAACAGCCTGATCCTTCTTTACCACGTCCAGAAGGGCTGGAGTCAACAATAACACAAGGAGAGGAACTCTGTGGGCTCAAGAATTGCCCTGCTTCCCTTGAGGCAGCACTGCAGCGCTGGGGGGCCATCGCACCCAAAGCACCATGTCTGACCGTCACACATGCAAGCACTAAACAACCATACACACTGACGTATGGTATGACCACATTTAACACACGCTGTCTGATGATAGTACTATGTGGAGGAATATATTGGGATGCCAGACTATTAAATCAACAGGGATGATTTTTTCTTTAATGACATTGCATTCAAAAACATAGACTTTATATAGAGACTTTGCAGCTATAAGAGCTTCCATTCCCTGGGAATTTCTGCCCATTCATTCTGTAGAGGATTATTTAAAAAATATCCCAATACTTTTGTCTATATAGTGTTTGATCACAGAGGAAACCTTGCATCTTATTGTGTTTTTTTGTTTTTTTGTTTGCTTTATTTGGTGCATAATTGGAAAATACCTGCTTCTCTTGACTATCTACAAGTTTAATGAGGAATGGACCTTTTGCGCTTCCTTCTGACATTCAGGAGTTCAGGGTTATCATGCGATGGCTTCGTTAGCGTCTCCATTTCACACCGCTGCAGCTATTTATATACTGACCCAGTCATGCACTCATGTTTCAGATATAAATACACATACTCTTAGGCACAGGCATGACTTTTTGGCCCTCAGAGGTTTAGCACCATCAGGCTGAGCTGTACAGTATCTGACAAGCCTGCTTTTTAGGAGTTCAGTTTTGTAGTAAAATGGTATTAATTTCACACCGAATCAGGGGAAATTAAAAGTTCTCACCGTTGACTGATGCCTTCTCACAGAGGAATTTTGAGCTGTTATTTTTCCTGATATTCCAGAACCAGCTGGCACTGTGTGTTGGAATTGTTCTGCATGCAGTAAACAAACTTAACCATTGCCCACGTAAGGTTTAAAACCATTTTTCTTCCTCGTTCCATACAGTACATAGATGCAAATGAATATGCAAAAATAGACTGATTAGCATTCACCATTTTCCTGATGCCACAAAAATGAACATATTTACATAGAGCCTGTTCATCCTGTAGCAGCTGGGCTCTGCCAACCTATTAACAAGTAAGGCTGCTTTTTGTACGAGGCACAATACAGGTTAACCAATCAGAACAGAGGTCATTTTGTCAACAATCTTAAAGCCACGGGAACAAAAAAGGGTATGTATCATTTTAAAGGATTACAAGGTATTGGACAATGGTTAAATAGACAGTAATATGAATGTCATAAGTAGACTTTAGGGAAAAATGAATAGAGGCAAGAAAAAAAAATGTCAGCCAAGAATGTAGGACATGGTCACTTTTAGCACGCATTAAGTTAATGAACCCATGCTTCCTAAATATCGTTTCATAGGACTCAAAGATTGTCTTACACACATTTTCTTCTTTTAAAACTAGATAAAGGGAACTGTATTCAGTGTAACCAGAGGGAAACTTTTATCTTAGTTTTTTGTGTTTAAAACTGTTGTTTCAAACAATCTTTTCCACCAGCAAATAACATACATTGCATTTAAGCTTTTTTGTTAAATGTCAGTACAGTCTAATCAGAACAATCGATATAGTTGTGTGACACCGCAAAGTATCCATGATATATTGCTTAACAGTGCTTGACCACATGGGGACTAGGTTACTTTAATTTGCTTTGGGCTCTGAACTTGGCAGCCTGTAAAAATAGCATCATAATGAGTTCAGTGTAGAGTGAGTTAGTGTGTGTGTGTGTGTGTGTGTGTGTGTGTGTGTTTAGGTAAGCTTTGGTCCAGGAGTATGAAGGTGGCGTACTACATCCTCCACAAACTTGGAACCAAGCAGGAACCCATTGTGCGCCCAGGAGACAGAGTACGTTTATTCCAAGCTGATTCTCACAGACAGATTATGGTTTAAACATATGTGATCTTGCTTAAGCTATTTCCTTAATAATAATGACTCAGAACTTAGATAACTGTTGTCATCATCATGACTATTTTACTTTTTTACTTTTTATTTGGTTTTTTTTTGGTCTTCTCCAAGAACCTGGCTCTGGGACCAAAGATTAAATTCACAAAGAAAAGTATTGACTCAATCTGGCTTTAATAATATAGTATTAGTATTAATTGTGCGTTGTTGTAGTTGTGTGATTATTCCTCTTATATAAAGAAAAATATATGAATATATAAAAATCTCTTATATATTGCAGTTTATTTCTCTTTAAACTGCAACTCTGCCGAAATGGAATCTGGCATTTATACCATGAAACAATTACCTGCACACAGTAGGCAATTAATCAATCAGTCTGTGCTTCTTATGTAAATCAGAAGCATTGACTGGGGTGGTTGCCAGATGCTGTTATAAACTGTACTCATGTGATTCATTAATTGTCCAAATAAGCAGTGTATTACTTGACTGTCAATTTAGTTGATAGTGACAGCCTTATATGCTATATGGAAAAGCACCACCAAAGCAGAGGAGGATCACATCAAAACAGTGGCTAATTGCCTGAGCATTCTTCAGTGTTCTACAACTTCATATTTCTTTTCTCATTTGCTATAAGAAACATTCTTATTATTTTATTTTAAAATAATGAGAAGCTTTCCTATTACTATAACTTTCCAAATTACTTTTTGCTGTAAAGACACCCCAGGTTTTATTCAGATACAAATGTATTTCTGACTCACCTGAACAAGAGTCACAACGTGGGTCATGAATGCAACAAAAAGAAAAAGTTAAAGAGGAGTAAAAATGTAATTCTGTGTCATTGCACATGTCATTAATACCTAACTCTTGTCTGTGTGAGCCAGGTGGCGCTGGTTTACCCCAATAATGACCCCGCTGCGTTCATGGTAGCGTTTTACGGATGTCTCTTAGCTGAAGTCGTACCTGTTCCCATTGAGGTTCCCCTCACCAAAAAAGTAAGTCTGATCTTGTATCAATATTGGCATTTAGATTAGTGGTTGTCAGATATTCTGTGTTTTAGTTTTGACAAATGTATCATGCAGCTTCGGCCTGTTATTAACAAATCAATGTTCTGATCGTTATATGGAGGATTGAGGTATGCTCTTTACCTCTCATGTTTTTACTCTAAAGCACTTTTACATTCAAAATCCAGGACATAATTGGAATATTTTTACCAGTAATATTAGCAGGTTTTGTCATTTCCTCGTACAACACCTATTCATGGATTGAAGTTTTCCGTCACTACAATGGATTTCCGTCAATAGAGGGCGTATTCCTGTGTATTTATTATTCTGTCTCTATCTATCTCTCTCTCTCTCTCTCTCTCTCTCTCTCTCTCTCTCTATCTGTCTCTACCTCTACCCCCACCTCTATCTCTCTCTTTCTCACTTTCGCGCTCTTTCTTTCGCGCTCCCTCTCTCTCTTTCACGCGCTCTCTCCCTCTCTCAATCTCAATCTCACTCTCACTCTCCCTCCCCCCTCCCTCCCCCCTCCCTCCCCCCTCCCTCCCCAGGATGCTGGGAGTCAGCAGATTGGTTTTCTCTTGGGTAGCTGTGGTGTTGCCGTGGCTCTGACGAGTGATGCCTGTCACAAAGGCCTTCCCAAAAGCCTCAGTGGAGATATCATGCAGTTTAAAGGTGTGGTTCTGACATGTAATATTAGCGTATTATAGTTGTTTACTTATGCATAGTCTCTTTATACTATGCTGCTCCTAAACATCTTCAAACCACATCATTCTAACACGTATGAGTCTAGAGTATTCTGAAATAGCTATAGCTCTGAGCTGATAAGTGTATTTTTGTTATTGTTTGTGTTTTATATTCTGGTGTGTTATGGCCTGCTCAGGTTGGCCGAAGTTGCTGTGGGTGGTAACGGAGTCGAAGCACTTATCTAAACCTCCTAGAGAATGGTATCCTCTAATTAAAGATGCCAACAACGACACGGCTTATATTGAGGTGTGTATGGTGTGATAAAATGTTAAATTCCAATGTTTGTGATTGACACTATAAATCATTTTGATTTACTGATTGATTAATTGATTGACAGTATAAGACATGCAAGGATGGAAGTGTTCTTGGCGTGACTGTGACCAGGATGGCAATGCTGACACACTGCCAAACACTCACACACACCTGTGGATACAAGGAAGGTAAGACAAAACCAAAAAAGCTCTTACAAGTAAACCCAAAGAAAGACTGTTTTCATAAGGAATGCTTGTGATGGCACAAACATTTTGTAAAAATTTGAGATCCAGGACACGTCTAGGCCTAAAAACGTCACTGGGTCCAATCCTTATCTAACCCCAAGGCTCTTACTGCAGTCTGCAGTTCATATTTAAATATAGATTTCACCTATGGTCACTAAATTATTGCATTATCCCAGGTAAAGCTAATTTAGTTTTTTTTATAGTAATTGTACATGTTTATTTGTTGTGTGTGTGTGTGTGTGTGTGTGTGTGTGTGTGTGTGTGTGTGTGTGTGTGTGTGTGTGTGTGTGTGTG
>JBBJLR010051768.1:0-11707 GCA_037577145.1 Brachypetersius gabonensis
ATGCGTCTTGAGTCTACTTTTAAACTGGGAAACTGTGTCTGAGCCTCGAACACTGTCTGGAAGGCTATTCCAAAGCTAAATATGAGAATGCCCTGCCCTTCTTTGTAGTTTTTGAAATTCTGGGAACTACTAGGAGTCTGAAGTTTTGTGATCTTAAGGAATGTGGTGGATTGTAGTGTATCAAACAGTTAAAGAATTAACAGTTAATCACTTTCATAAATTTCTATTGCCAAATAAATTGTGTACTGGTTATGACATGATAATATGGGAACATTCAAAGTGAATGTGATCAAAGCACCTATTGTCTTTGCGCTCTTTTCTCTTTTCAAGCTTCTTTTTCACTCTGAATGGTTAATGAAGTAGATAAACTAATATTTAGTTTATGGTTATACCCACTGTATAGATGTTTTTTTTACAAAAGCATGCAAATCCGAATTGTTTTTATGCACATATCTTGCAAAAATACTGACAGGCACAGGATAGTGTCTCAATAATGTCTTACAGACAAAATTAATAATAATTAATAAATAAATAAAGCTCATGAAATAGCACTCTTGAATGGTGTGTGTTTTTTGATGATCGTGTGTTATTGATGAAACAGTTCGGTTTTTCTTCACTCAGTGTCTTCATTTTTCATTTTAAACACAAACGCCTGTGAATTAGATCAGGCCTAGAATAAAAACATGTTTTTTAGGTCTGTTCGTTGAGAATAATTTCCTCAATATTGTGGGCTGTTGTTTAATGTATTTTACACATGAATTTATGTGTACACTTAGTTACAGTTTGTTCGTTGTAATTACCGCTGTAAGCTGTTTGACCTGCGAGTGAGAGTCTATTTCAGTAATGGAGCAGGGCTTCGTAAATGTGTTACGTTTCCTGTCCTACATACTGGCATACTGTTTCATTTATTCAAGGTCATTCATAGATCAACACACAACAGACACACACACACACACACACACACACACACACACACACACACACACACACACACACACATAATGCACCAAAGATGCACTTTTTCATATACAGTAATCAGTTTTATTTGCAAGTCTGCCATAATGCTGTGTGATTGTACATAAACAAAATGGGCAAATTCACTTACTGTGTTACAAGCTTAGGTTGCTGGGTTAGTAGCGATATCGTTAGAGGACTTGGTCAGACACCTGGTCAAGTTATAAACACTCATCACAGTCTGAACACCAGCGTTATTGGTCTGAACAATTTTCCAGCTTAATTAACTTAATTAGCTTAATCTTGGTCTCACAGCCTCAAGATAAATATAGAGGAATTTACACATACAGCTCTTAAAGTTAGGTTAAGTTATATTTAGTAGTTATTAAAGATATATTTAGTAGTCATTAATTCTATATAAGAGTCAAGAAAATTGCTCTTTATAATCTTTCATGGTTGTAGAATGAAGACTTTATCAGCAAACCGGTCAACAAGCAGTAGTTTGTCCTTGAGGCCGATAATTGCAGATGGTGGTTCAAAAATGGCTCTTTGTAGAATTACACTGCTTGCATGTTTATTTGTGATAGGGAGAATGGTGTGGAGGGGTATAGTAATTGTGCATATGCATGTATTAGTTCCTCATATGAATACGTATAGAATAAAGCAATTATGTGGGGTTTTTTGCAATAAAAGATTGTTTTATGCATGTACAACATAAGTGCAACTCCAATTTGCACATGGCCGTCGGTGTTTCACACAAACCAGCTTTATTTGTGGGACCGCTTTACAGAAATAAAAACAGAGGAATGGAAAGCAATAATGTGTGCCATAATGATGAGGAATCTGCATCAGGACCTGGCATCCGGATCCATAAAACTGTTCAGCTTGAAGCCGAGCGAGTTGGACCGGCGAGTTGTGTTCCAAAAGCAAAATACATCAGAACAGAGAAGGCTAACGAGGAGAGGCTGAACACAGCATGCTTAAATGTGCTTTTCAGTCGCTGTCAAACTCTACATTCAGTGGTGCTAATTAGATTTTCAGGGTGCACAGTATGGCACATTTGCCTCTAATCAAAATCACTCAACAACATCAGTCAATGTTGATATTCTTAGCCATTATCGTCAGAACTATGGATGTGATATTTGTGCAGCTTTAACATTCCCTCGCTTCACTTAGAGCTGCGCAAAACCCCCTTTTAAAATCGAGATCTCAATTTAGCACTCTGTGGGGTTTGTATTTTAGAAACGGGGCTGATCCTGCAGACTGTAGTTTTATCAATAAAGCATTGTGACGGTAGTGTGTCGACTGCTTTGGGCATGTCACTACCATCAACCTGCATTTTCAGAAGCAATAATATATGATACACAACAGAATACTTGGCCGACACCCTTCTGTGAAAGCTTCAGGTTTATGTTTGAGCTACATGAAAACAAGATGCATGCACAAAAATATCATCATGGCATTTATCACTTGCATTCCACCCTGTTGTTCAAGGTTCAAGGCTACTTTGACATCAGCAGCTGTGTACACGCACATGGAGTGATGAGACGTTTTCAATGGACCCCAGTGAAACATATCACAACATTTAACAGAGACAGTAGACAATAGACAAAACAATAGATGTAACTGTAACAACTGTGTATGTATACTGTGTAGTGTGGTTGCACAAATTAGGTATGCATTTGCACTGTGAAGACTGAAAACTGCTGCACATTTTGCATACTACTTACGTCTATATGTGCTTGCGTATACCACTTGTGTCAACTCCTGTTAATCTACAGTAGTGGTAGAAACCTGTGTTGTGTGGTACTGTATGTGGTCTTGGATTGTGTGCACCTGCTGTCTTGATAAACTGGGCCATTTTCTCACTGGAAGCACATATAAATTGCCTTATTTCTACAGACAGAAATACTTTACAAATGTGTATTAGATGCTTGCTCTGTCCCCATAGAAATATTTCCAGTGTCATAGCAATCTTAACTTTCTGTTAAAGCCATCTTTTATGTGCCTACTAAATTTAAAGCACAATAGGTTTATCGATTCTGCTCGGTTTATTTTGTGACCGTGCCACCCATCACTTTCTTAATTTTTCCTGAGTTATGGGACACGCCTGTTCACTCTTCTGTGGATTGAGTTATAGCTTTCTTAGAATCATTCTAAAATTAGTTGAACCAGTAATGAACCTGGAATAGAGGGTGACATGGGAGTGAATTTTCAAACCTCTCCCGTCCCACTCCTACAAAAAAAAATCCCGTACCGCCCCAATCCCAGAAAAATGACTTCCAGTCCCTCCCACTCCTGTGTTGTGTTTTGTTTTTTTCTGGAATCTGTCAGTTATAGTAAAAAAAAAATGGAGCCATCATGTCTGTAGTTTTTGAGTTTACAGTGGCTGGCACCTTACGTTTTAACTATGAAGGGAGAAACTGTTTGCCTCCAGAGGGCTGCTTTGCATGTGTGATGCTGAGTAGAACTTAATCAGTTGTCTACAAGTCTTGCAGCTGGCGTATTGCGTTTTCACGTCATCATTCTCAACACGTACATTTTTTTTTTAGTTATTTCAGATCGCCCAGAAATATTCGTGAGCACAACTGACGTATTATTTTCAGTCAGTAGTCGTTGCAGCGTAGCTTTCTCATCTGCCTCCATTTTGATTATGATTTTCGTGTCTAAAAAGTGCATGAAGAAGCTTCTTCTCTTACATTATTAGTGGTTGGGACTATCGTCACCAACTGTTAAGGGGCTTTCAGACCCACACACACACACACACACACACACACACACACACACAAAGTGGGTATGGAGGAAAAGCTAATCTTAAAAGTCTGAGTGTCCAGAATCTACATTTACACCAGCTTTGTCTTACTGTCTTTCTTGCTTGTTCTATCACTACTGAATATTTTGAGTAATTTACCTATTATTTTAATATTGATACAAGTCTTTTAAGCAAAACTATCAAACCAGACTTTACTGAACAATAGCTAGAAGATAAAGACACCCCTTAAAAAATACAGTGAGAAATATACAAGAACATTATGCTGAAAAACATTTAGTTGATTGTATTCTTTTATATAACAGAATCAAAGCATCGAAGCGGGCTTGTGTTCGGTCTGCCCCGTCTAAATACACACACACACACACACACACACACACACACACACACACACACACAAAGCGGGTATGGAGGAAAAGCTAATCTTAAAACTACATTTACACTAATCTTAAAAGTCTCCAAGTGTCCCGAATCTCCAAAGCCCACAGCATTTCTCTCTTGGTGCTAACAGAGCTAGCGCTAGTGCTAACTCTGTTAGCCGGCACAGGAGAGTTTAGAAAACCACGCCTACTTTTGCGCTGAGCCCCGCCGCAAGCGTGACGCGTTCTCACTGAGGAAGCGCAAACCTCGTTTGGTCTGAAAGCCCCTTTACGGGTGTGTGGAGCACACCATTCACTTAACCGCCTACACACAGCAAACAGGAGGAGAGCATAAAGAGACAGGACAACTAGTACTGAGCTCAAAATGTGTTTATTTATTTAAAAGGTATATTTCTGTGTAAAGTTATCATAGTGTTATTACGATTCCCGGTCCCGCCCACCCCCGCGTACATTTTTTCCAGTCCCGTCCCAATCACGTTATTATTAGTGATTTTGTTTCCGCCTCTAACCTGGAACAGTCAGAAATGTTGCAGAAGTTGTATGACAGAGGGGTGTGTGTATGTGTGTGAAATAATCACTCTTTCAAGTGACTCCATAATTTGGTCTGATGTCTAATCTCTCTGCTGAGGATGTTGCTGTAATACTGAACATTATCAGACACTGCAATTCTCTCTGCAGAGGACTGGGCGTTAATAGGAAATCCAAACTCAGCAAAATGCGATGTGATTATGTACTGTTCTGTACTGCTGTGCCAGTCATCTTTTTTTTGTGGGTTTAAGGCCTAAACCTCCTTCTGTATTTTTATCCTGACTGCACTGATCTTGTGTGTCTTAGATTATCACTATAAAAGAAAGCATGTTCTGTTATTGTGTGCTTGAATAAAATAAAGGCATCAAATGCATGATGGAAGTTCAAAGCAATATACCTTTTTACATACATGCGTTTATACATACATACATTCATAGATCATACGTACATGCATGCGTGCACACACTGAATCGTAAAGCCGCGTTTCATTCCATCTCACACTGCGTGCTGGAGCTCCACTTGCCAATTCTCTGATTACCACCTCTCTCCCTGCTCGCTTGTTTTTCATAGCAGCAGAGCAAAAACATTCAAATCACTCCAGTTTTCATCATCTATTCATGACTTTCAATGAGGCGCAGCCAGGAACTGAGGTAGATGAGGCACTGACGGCAGATGTCTCAAACCCGACCATCAAAACCTACCATCATCATCACCATCATCATTGTCATTGTTGTTTGTGGTGATTGTTGTCTATTCTCTGGACAAATGAGTGCTTTTCTTTTGTTCTTGCCCGCACCAGGAACCCAGAGCCAAATGATGTAGGTCGAGGCATGCTGGTTCCTGCTAGATTGGACATTTGTTAGAGGCCAGTTCATCATGGTAGCAGCCGGGGCTTGTGTATGTCCAGGATATGAAAAGCACTACGATGTGCAGATGGCAATCTCATTAGCGGAGTGTAGGCGATCATTCATGCTTGGATAATGAATGCATCCTGCAATCCAGATACAGGCCTAGTGCTGGTAAGTTCAGCGAACGCAGAGGTTAAGCAGGCTTTACCAGCGGGAGAACTGTCGCTTGCTTTGCTATTAACCTTGGAGGATTTAGTTCTTGACACGTGGGAATTTGTTGGTGGCCAGTCTGCAAGCTTTTAAATGAGAATGCTACAACGGACAAGCAAGTCTTTATAGATTATCTGGTTCTTTTTTTTTGTAGGTTTCTGGCATAAAACACTCTCACACACACACACACACACACACACACACACACACACACACACTCCAAACACACACACTCCAAACACACACACACACACACACACACACAGTAATTTTGCACACACTAGCAATTATTACTGTCTGACTAGTCTCCATTACCATATTTTTCCATAGATGAAAAAATACTGATTTTCTAGAAATCTGTGGAAAGGCGTTGAGGCTAGTGACAGATGCTGCAATCTGACTAGTGAGAATTGTTGTTCTTGTTGCTAAAATCACCACAGCCCTCAGAAACTCCTCTCTCATGTAGAATTTAAACTGGCTCTGACTAATGGGAAACATAATTGTTTATCAAGCTAAGTATTCTCTACACCTGAATAAGCCTTTTATAGTGAGATGGAGGGCAGTCACCGAAGCAGAAAACAATAATTTATTGAGTAATTATGGTATCTTTGCGTTTTTGCTGGCCAGTTTGTTGCTTTTTTGCTGTAAATGTTATGTGATTAAACCTGTCCAGTTTAGCAAGACTGCGTTGGTTCATTATCTTACCACACACACACACACACACACACACACACACACACACACACACACACACACACACACATTTCCCCAAAAATGGGATTAAATAATGTCTGTCCACATCATCGCTGTCTATTTACTGGGCCTTTAGTAGTCTGAATAAACCATACCCTTTTCAGCAGCTACTAAAGGCCATTCAGGAAGGATTCCATTTGCCAAACACAACAAGGCCTGGCATCAAACAGGTGCTCACAATGGCAGTGAAGAAGCAGCGCTAGATGGACAGCCTTCCATTTAAAACTGATCATAAGAAGAAGCTGTAAAAAATACAGGCCTTTTTTTAAATATAATTTTAGACAGCGCATCTAAACGATGTAATTAGATGGCAGTTCTGGCAAGCACATGAAACAGCTGCTCGCTTATTTGTGCACAAAAAAAAAAATAGATGAAAGAAGGGGGGGGTGTGAATTGAAGTGAGAGGCATTGTGTAAAATGTAGGGTTGAAATGTGAGAAGGAACGATTATTTGCAAATTTGGTCCTTAAAGGGTAGTGCTGCACCATTTGCTTCTTTTGGAGATGGAGGTTTTAAGGCAAAGCAGAGACGGACTCTACGCTTTAATGTAAGCATTACAGAACTTCTGACTTGGGGACAAGTACACACAGTCCTTTGTAATGTACCCCATTCAGATGTCTGCCTCAGGAACTACGCCTGATTCTAGTACACTGACTGTAGGAGCCAGCTACTCTGTGCTTATGTGGTGTCAATATTAAGCAGCAGATCTGCTTTAAAGGCCTTTCAGTATTGTATCAGGGAGCTTTTAGGTATTTAAGAACTGCAATACCATTGAGAAGGTTGGACACTTCAGCCAAATATACTTTTCAAAAGGTTTTACCTAAAAGGAGCCTTATTGAACTACTCTAATTCATAGCCCTAAGAAGCAGCAGAGAACTTGGATCTGTACTAGACTTAAACCATAGCAAAATAACTGAAAATCGTGGCGTACATTCTGTAAATTGCAAGAGCAGAGATACTGTTGTTCTTGTGCAACAGTTCCAGATGGATCAGATGCTGCTGCCTGCACTTGAGCTGAATCAGTACTACCTTTTTATGCAGCTACATTTGATTTAGTTCTAGGGGTTCTGCAGGCCGAGTCTGAGCTCAGGTGCAGCCCAGCAGTATTTGATCCACCTCAAAAGTTGAAGTGTAAACATGGGCAGACTGCTGTATGTAGCATAATGAGCTGCCACATCCTCTTTCTGCCCAGCACAGCTGCAGCATAATGTCTTAGCTCCAATATTTGTATGTATGTGCTATGCACACACACACACACAGATATTTCTGTGGAATTGTTCTATGTAAGTCTGTGTGCTGGAGAGTAGTGAATGTCTGTTGGAGAGTGTGTTTCCCCTTTTTCCACTGCTACAATTTAAGTCAAAGTATTTCCAATACGGCTCTTTGTTTCCTGTGAACGCACAAATCTGCCAGGTTTCTTCTGCTGTTTTATAAGAGACTGAAACAAGGATAGATTTTTTGTAAATCTATGATTGATGGAGGTCGACATTCTGGAGCCTCTATACCTGTTCTTCTGTGGTTGTAGAGGGTTGTGGTCTTTCACTCTGGTTATTCATTGCATAGAAAACAATTCCTCTCATAACACAGGTTAATAATTTTTTTTTCATCAGAAACCACAACACATTTTTCTAAACCAGTTTTTCATGCTGATTTCAGATCTGCTTTCAGTTTTTTTCAGTCACATCAACTTTTTGTATTATGAGTCATATTACATTTGCAATAGACTTGCATGCAGTTTTTATTAAAGCGCAGCACCAATCAAGCAATATTTTCAGAGTCAGACAGGCCACACTGTGGCATAGATATAATGATCAGTGTCAGTCAGCTACCACTGTTTCTTCACAAACACTCAGCATATGATTATTATATGACAATTATATTAGCTATCATGCAGTATAGAACTAGCTTCATCACAAACACTGTTAGTGTGGTTTAACACAGATTTGAAATCGGCATGAAAAACACTACAGAACCCACAGAGACTGATACATGACGATTTTGACCTGTTGACTTGTGTAATCGGCACAAGCTTGCATTTATGTCACATCACAATGGGAAAAGGAAGATTCCACACACATGTAAAGCCTCCAGGTGTTGACCTCTTGCTTATAATAACATACACCAGTTACAGTGGACTGTTGACCAAATCAAAAATGATGTGTGAAATTAAGCCCGGAGAAGATGGAATCCAGTGAACTCTAATTAAGCAGGGCACTGTACAGGCCACCACCCTACTGCTGCCTGGCCTGAGCCAAGCCAGTAATTGCTAAATTTAGTGGAATTGGTGTGGGGAATGCAGAGGCTGATGACCTGCCAGAGAATGGATAAATGTGCCTGAATGGCATGGCAGAAATCAGAAATGAGAAATAAATGAGGGAGAGAGAGAAGGAGAGCGAGGAGGAGAGCGAGAAGGAGAGCGAGGAGGAGAGCGAGAAGGAGAGCGAGGAGGAGAGCGAGGAGGAGAGCGAGGAGGAGAGCGAGGAGGAGAGCGAGGAGGAGAGCGAGGAGGAGAGATGCTCAGCCTTTGGTGCTTTTTAATTTCATTAAAGCTTAGTTCTTGAAGCTTCACTGTACTGTCCCCATACCCCATAGTGTCTCCTGAATTCACGTTTCATAACCACAGACAGATGACTGGCTACACAATAAAGAGAAAATGCATCTTCCAAACAGGACAGCTTTTTTTGTGCTATGCAGTTCAGAATATGCTCACCATATCAGGTTATATATTTTGATGATCTTTTTTTGGTGTGTGTAAAGGGAATACACTAATTAGTATAAACCTGCTGCTTGCTAAATGATGAAGTACAGAAATAACTCCACCTGCTAATTTGTTTATTTTGAGCTTGTGTTAATGGAGGTGTGACTTGCGCTTTCAGAGAGTGTGGAGTGCTTGCGAAGAAGCTTTGGTTCTTGTTTTGTTGTGCCAGTATAGCGAAGGTATTTTAGGCTGTTTCTGGGGCATACAATTACATTGTCCTTCACTGTCTCGATTATGTACTTAACAGAACAGACAACAAAACAACACAACATTGTCTGTTAAATTGTTTACCCTTGTTTTAAAAGACGAACAGTGCAAGAGTGTTTGATTTATTTTATTGATTTACGCATAGAATAGAGCTGAAAACATTGTCTGAAATATATAACATATAATTATATTTAATGCAGAAAGGTGATTTTTAACTTTTAGAATGCTTGCATGGCTTCTTATTTACTGACTATAAATAAGTATAGTTTACTTTGTCATTTTTGATGTCTCTCCTTTTGCGGCTCATTGCTTTTAAGCACAGGGCAGTAGAGCAGGCTGCCTAGGTGCCAGCCAGCTTAAAGAAATTCAGGCCTCGTTGTTACCAGCAATGCCCTGGAGGCCAGGTAATGAAATATTTCCAAGCGCTTTTGACTCTGTGACCTTACTTTTATGAGCTGGGCATGAGCTCCTTTTCCTCTGCGAGTTGAAGCCCTGAGCCGTCTCAAAACTTTCGTCCGGGAAGGCAGAAGGGGAGAAATTACCTGCCTTAATAAATAAAGAAGCGGGCCAAAATTGTGCTCTCAAGGAATGGAATTACCTGTCGGCTGAGGCAATTATTTTGTGTCAAGCTCTGAAGCTATGCAAATTAGCGCTCACTCTTGAAGAGCGGCTGCCATTACGGTAATGACCTCGCTTCAGTTCCACCTATCCTGAAACCACACTGGTATAATATGGTCTAGCATGCCCACCAGCAATATGTCCTCCTCAGCTCCTTCAAGCTGACATCATATTTCTCTCTTTTTCCCCAAGATTTCCCTTTCATTCACTTTGTGCTTCGGTTGTTCATTTTATTTTTGTTTTTTTTATTATTATAGAGTGAAGGTGCTCCCGAAAGTCTTGCCTCCTTGCACATTCCAAATTCTCATTGTCAATCAGTACACAGCTCTATGCCTAAATGTATTACTATACAGCAACCTGGTGGAAATTTCACTTACTGATAGTAAAAGACAAATCCGCACAGCTTGCAGAGAGCATGTGGCAGCAACTCAAATGCCACAACACTTAAACGTATTAATAAAATAAAAAAGGAAAAGAAATGGCAAATAGTGCATCGGATTAGAGCTGTTTGACTTTCTAGAGCTCCACTGTTCCAGTACTTGCAAGCTTTTATTGCACAGATAGGTGTCAGAACAATACTGCCCTACAAAGCTCTAACTTCCCAGAGTGTGAAACTGAGAAAAATGACTTTAAAGGTCAGGTTTGAGCTTGATTTTTTTATGTAGATAAATGTATTCATTATGACAACTACCTGGCAAAGTTTCAGTGTCCTACCTATCATACAGCTGGCTGGACAGTTGGCTCCCACAGTTTCACACTCTGGGAAGTTAAGGACTTTTGCCTTTGTAGGGCAGAATAGAGGTGTCTAATGGCGCTCTCAGACTTGATCTCTAGTAGGGCTGAAACGATTATTCGAGTAACTGGAATGATTCGTTTACAAAAAATGTTCTTTGCCTCCAGGCTTAGTTTAATTCGTCACCAAAGTACACCTGCCGCGTGTGACCCGGGGACATGCTATTTTTTCCACAGAGAGTAGGGTTTTTTGTACCTAAGAAGAGCACACAGCTCAGAGCAGGAGATATGAAGTAAAACGCTGCACGGGTTTATTTTTTTAATCCCGCTCCCATGGAATTTCTGACTATTCTCGCCCACTCTCCCGGTCGCTCCCGCCCACTCTCCCGGTCAGATATAAAATTATGTTTTTAAAGTTAAAAAACAAGCAATGTTCTGTCATTGTAAGTTAGTGGCGCACGTTGGCTGTGAAAAACTAAGAGAGCCGCAAAAAGCACATTGAGACCAGCTCGACGTCCTCATTCGTGAAGTGGATGGAAAACGTGCAGAATATTGCCAATGAGAAAAAAATAGGGCGACAATATTGTTTTTTAATCTGTAACAGAAAAGACTTAAAGTGCAACAATTTGCCTAAAAATTATAATAAAATTTTAATCCGTATTTAAACTGTAAACAAGTTTTGATAATTTAATGCTAAAAAAAAAGTAAATAATTAATAATTAATTCAAATTGATCAACAACATTTAAACTCAGGAGCACAATAATAATAATAATAATAATAATAAGAATAAGAAGAAGAAGAAGAAGAAGAAGAAGAAGATATTTAAATATCATTTTATATTTTACAAACAAATCTTTTTATTTTACAAACAAAGAAAATGACAAAATAACTAAATAACAGACGTTTTTGTTTTCTTTACTGTTAATAAGGATACAATGTACATCATAAA
>JBBJLR010051837.1:0-11704 GCA_037577145.1 Brachypetersius gabonensis
GCTGCTAACCCAGCTGATGATATCACAAGAGGGAAATCATTATCCCAACTCATCGGAAAGAGCCGTTGGTCTCATGGTCTCTCCTTTCTTCTACAGTCGTCTGACCATTGGCCTAGTGTACCAGCTGGCCAACTCACTGAAGAAACAGAGGAACTGAGGAGAACAGTGTTTTGTGGATTGACAGCTAGCACATTAGATCCAACTTTACCTGACATCCAGCAGTTTAACACTTTTCAAGAGCTACTAGAAGCTACTGCACGAGCACCAAGTGGGGTGGCCAGTGACAAGGCTCCCACTGCTGAAGATTATCACAAGGCTGAGTTAGCCCTTCTCAGACATGCACAGATGGAGGATTTCCCTGAAGAGATGACACTACTCAGATCTGGCAAGGCTCTTCCATCTACTAGCCGAATACTTACACTTGCCCCCGAATATGACCAAACTTCAGGTCTAATCCGTGTTGGGGGTAGGCTCCGTCGATGTGAGAGCATAAACTCAGACATGCTGCATCCCATTCTCCTGTCGTCCTCTCACCCAATCTCTAAGCTCCTGATTCAGCATTATGAAAATCAGCTGAAACACCCAGGAGTAGAACGGGTTTTTGCGGAGCTGCGTAGGAAATACTGGCTACTGAGAAGTAGAGAAGCTGTCAAGAAACACCAACGTAACTGTGTGAACTGTAGGAAATGGAGAGGTAGTCCACAAGTCCTGAGGATGGCCGATCTACCCCCTTCCAGTTTGCGTCTTCACCGCCCTGTTTTTTATTCAACAGGAGTCGATTGTTTCGGCCCTATGCTTGTTAAAGTGGGATGACGTACTGAGAAAAGGTGGGGTATCTTGTGTCTTACAACTCGAGCTATCCATCTAGACCTCCTATCAAACATGGATACTGATTCGTTCCTAATGTCACTCAGATGTTTTATATCTCAAAGAGGAAAACCTTATGAAATCATCTCAGATCAAGACACTAATTTCAAAGGTGGAAGCAATGAGCTTCATGAAGCTTTCAGTGCCATGGAACCATCAGTTAAGGACAGACTTGCTGCTCAACAGATTCGCTTACGCTTTAATCCCCCAAATGCTCCACATTTTGGAGGGTTATGGGAACGAGAGGTGAGATCAGTAAAGAACGCTCACTCTAGGAGTTCAGACAGTGCCAGAGGAGGTGCTAATGACAGTCCTTATGAAATAGAGGGCATTCTCAACTCTAAGCCCCTGGGCTACGTTTCCTCTGACCTCGCTGACCCAGACCCTATCACTCCTAACTGTCTGCTAATGGGGCGGCCAGACTCCTCCCTTCCACAAGTAGTCTATCCAGAGTCCAAACAGTTGAGCCGGAAAAGATGGCGTCATTCTCAAGTTTTAACGGATCAATTCTGGAAACATTACATCCATCACTTTCTTCCCACCTTACAAGTCAGGCAGAAGTGGCAGACAGAGAAAGAAGACATCTCTGTAGGCACCATAGTGCTCATTGTTGATCAGCAGACATCAAGAGCTCTCTGGCAAGTAGGGACAGTGAAGACAGTCATACCTGGAGCATGTGAGAACAGCTACGGTTCAAGTCAAGGACAGGATTTACACTCGCCCGGTTGTTCGTCTTATCAAGTTGCCAGCCTTGCCACAGGACATTACCGTTACCTAGTTGGCAAATTTGCATACCAAATTTGGGGGCGGCTGTACAAAAGATTTCTTTTCAGCCCCTTAATTCAGTTTGTCATAAGTGTTTTTGCATGTAGTTCTAGAGAATAAGAATTCTCAGAGTAAGAATACAGAGTAAGAATACATATTCTGAGCACAACGTGGCTGAGGAGGTAGCAACATGGCACGGTTGTAGGTTGGTTTATATCTTGCAGTGTGCGTCCATTTGAAAAACCCACACACACACGTATCCATACATTCACCAATATACCCAACACACTCTACACATATACCCTAGACACCAAACTACACACGTTTTCACACCATACAGTCACACAGACACATTCTCAATAAGGAGGTCTGTGTGAAGGGTTGTTAAAGCTCTATTAAACCAAGTTTCAAGAGGATTCAAGACTGGACATTCTCTTAATGCATCTTTACCCACCTGAACATACATCATTGCTGTTCTAATCCGACACCCTGTGGTGATTGCTAATTCATATCACTAAGCAGTTACAGTCCTCCCTACAATTTATGGTCCTTCGAGCCGGAGCGGCAACCACTACAGTCAATATGTTCAGGTTACTTGAGCGAGATGCCAGAGATGTTGAACGGCCACAAAGTTCGAGGCACCTATGAAGTCGGCTACACCCCAGTCCTCCCTACACTGAGGTCCCTAATTGGTTCTGGGGTTGAGTGTAAAATAGGGAAATACATAATAAAATATTTAACATGTGCCCAACCTTTAAACCATATGGAGGCTATTTAAACTTTAAAAGCATTATTCACATTCATGAAACGTACAGTGGATATGGAAAGTTCCCAGATCCTGCAAATTGTCCTCATTTTGTGTAAGACTCATCCCAAAATGGATTATAGTGATTTAATTTTTGTAACTGGCAGGGACTCAGGCTGGGCGGGGCGCCAGCCCACCGCAGAGCTCACACACTCACACACTCACACCTACGGTCAATTTAGAATCCCCATTCATCTGACACGCATGTCTTTGCACTGTGGGAGAAAACAGAGACCCCGGAGGAAACCCATGCCACCACGAGGGTAATGTGCAAACTCCACACACACACACACACACACACACACACACACACACACACACACACACACACACACACACACACAGACACACACACACAAGACCAGGACTGAAATCAGCAGACATAAGTAAGAAAGGCACAAACCTGCCAATATAAGGTCCAATCTATAATGAGGCATGTCAATGTCAAAGTCAAGGTAAAAGAGAACTTTATTGCTAGCTAAGTTACAGACTTTAACTAACCCTGTCAAAAGAAATAAGTCAGAGGTTACTACACAAGTAAGGAAAAACAGCTGAGTGTAAGGACCTGAGGTTTCTTAAATATAAAGAAAATGATGTATAAGAGATAAATGGGAGGACTGGTTAGTCACTAAAGTGCTCCTTGAAGAGGTGGGACTTGATGTCTTACTCTTCTTTTGAGTAACAGAGGTTCAAGACGAGCAGTGCTTGAAATTTGAGAGGATGAGAAATGACACTGCTTGATCAGTGCTGATAAGTAAGGAGGTGCATGTCTGTTCTTGACCTTGAAAGCAAATTAGGGTTTTGAACTTAATGTGAGTGGCCACAGGGAGCCAGTGAAGGTTCTGTAGTAGAGGCCACAGGGAGCCAGTGAAGGTTCTGTAGTAGAGGCCACAGGGAGCCAGTGAAGGTTCTGTAGTAGAGGCGCGGTGTGTGAGAATTTAGGAAGATTGAAGACTAACCTTACAGCTGCATTCTGAATCAGCTGAAGTGTCTCGTTACCTTCAGTGGCAACAAGTCCAGCCAGTAGAGAGTTGCCGTAGTCCAGTTCAGAGATGAATAATAAACTGCATGGTTTCAGTGGTGAGCAAGGGGTCGGATTCTTCTGATGTTGTAAAGAAGGTATCTGCATGTCCTGGAGAAGTGGTCAATGTGTGAGAAGAATAACAGTTCTTCAAAGAAACGGTGAGGTCAAGGCATGGTGATGGACTCCCTTTGATGAAAAGGTCAGTCTTGCTGGGATTCAGCTTGAGGTGGTGGGCCACCATCCAAGAGGAGATGTCAGTCAGGCAGTCTGAGAAGGAACTCACTGAAGAGGAAAGAAAGAATCATCTGCATTAAAGTGGTGGGAAAAGCCATGTGAGGCTATTATATCCCCAAGAGAACCAGTATATAGAGAGAATAGAAGTGGTCCTAGGATTGAGCCCTGCGGGACACCAGTGGACAATCTTTGCTGGGTAGACTGGGAGCCTTGCCATGCTACCTAGTACTTCCAGTCATCTAGGTAGGAAGCAAACATAGCCAAGAGGATCTGATGGTTATCTGTGTCGAAGTCTGCAGAAAGGTCAAGAAGAATCAGAGCAGAAGACGGGTTGTCTGATCTCACTGCATGAAGTTCTTCTAGGATGGCAGTTTCCATCCGATGTACAATTTTTAACATTCAAACAATTAAGCAAATGTTACATCTGCAATCAGGTGGACACTTATAATACTGAAATGCAATTGAGTGCTTTATTTGTTCAGGAGGTTCAGAATAAAGAAATATACAGTCAGTCAATGAAAAATACAGAAACCCTGACATAGTAAAAACAAAAACAAATTATGTATTTTTGCATGCAGCATCATGTGCATCATAAAAGAATAATGTGTAACGTTCAAAAGTTGAGTAAGTTTCATACAGTTCAGCTGTATGTGTGTGTTCACACGGTTTGGATGCTGTGGTACCGGTTGCCTGATGGGAGCAGTGTGAAGAGTCTATGTGAGGGGTATGAGGAGGCCTTTTCGATGCAGTGCTTGTGGAAGATGTCCTGTAGTGATAGGAGAGGCCCTGATGATGTTACCTGCTGTTTTGACAATCCCTTGCAGGCTCTTCCAGTCTGCAGCACTGGCCTTACTGTGCCAAACAAAAATAAAGCTGGTCAGGATTCTCTGGTCCTCTGAGATGTCTGACCCAGAAACCTGGTGTTCTTTACCATCTCTTTGATGCTGCACAGTGTTTTACTGGAGTACATTTTCCAGAAGTCAACATTAATTTCTTTAATGTGTCCACATTCAGAGACAGATCGTTCTCATGCAGGCAGGATACAGTCAATTTCTTGGGCACTGGGATGATAGGGCTCATTTTGCTCAGTGATGTGTTAAAGATGTTTGTGAAGATGTCAGTTAGTTAATCAGTACATTCTCTGATCACTGACAGGGAATGTTGTCTGGTCCATCACCACACTATGGGTTGACCTTGGTTAGTTCTCTTCATGTCGGCTGTAGGCAAAGGTGGTTTTCCTCACAGGCTCCTTGTTCAACCAAGTGCTGCTTAGTCCAGGCATGTATTTTAGGATGCCCTGAATGCCCTGCCATTGGCTATTAGTATTTTTGGTGTTGTGGAAGTGGCCCCTGGATGTTGTGTGCATAGCCATGTTTGGCTTTTCTGATGCTGCCAGAGAGGCTGGCCCTGGCTGTTCTTAGTATCTCTTTTAGCATCACACGGACCTTTGCTGTAAACCAGGGCTTTTCACTGGCTCTTGTGGTGAAAGTTCTGAATACCGTGACATTTTCTATGAATCTTCTCATGTAGCAGCTGTGTGTGCATCAACATTGTGTGCTCAGAGGAATCGATGTGGACCTCACACATGTTGGTGTAGAACTTATCCAGATAGTTATTTTAGCAATGATGATAAATCCATCTGGGTGTGCTGTTTGCAGCTTGCTGATAGCTTGCCTAGTGCTTGGCTAGCATTGGAGCTAGGCAGCAAATATACAGCTACCACTAGCACTGCAGTGAATTCTCCTGGCAAGGAGCAAGACCAACACTTTGCAATCAAAACCTCTATCTGTTATGAACAGTGTCAATTTACTTCACCAGAGTTTGTTCGCCAGACTTTGTTTACGTAAATGTACACACTGCCTCCACTCGGTAGCACGCTAGTCCTTTCAGATGGATGGCCGGGTTTGGGAAGTGTAGCCAAGGTTCAGAGAAAATAAAGATGCAGCAATCCTTTACTTCAGGAGCTCAGTTTAAAGACAACTTGAAGGGGTCTGAGAACTTATACACTGTATTTACAAAACTGCTTCTTTAAAGAAACATGTACTGAATCATTCTTTAGGGAAGGAAACAATGTTGTACTTCTAAAAAGTTTTTTTTTTGGTTTTAAGGTTTTTAAAGTATCAGATCATTAGGAGAGAATATGGGTCTGAATCTCTCCAGCAGAGTGCAAGAAGTCACTAAATGATGTCTCACTGCAGACAAAGCCATTTTTGGATTTTCTGCTTGTCAACATGGGATTTGTTATAAGAGATACTAAGAGCTATAAGAGCTACTACTAGACAAATATTTAGACATTTTTGTTTTTAACTATTTAATATACTGTTAATACTGTAACTGTTTAAGGTGATTTCTTGTTACTCTCCTACTTTTTCTATCCTACAAAACAAGTTGCGGACACTTGAACTAGCTTGAACACCGAATTTCAGGTAGCTGCTTGACCTTAACCATGATTGAAAGGTGTGGCATTAAAATTTCAGTTTTTAATGAAGTTTTCACATTAGAAATTGTGGTTATAACATTAGAAATAGAGGTTCTTAGTAGAAACAGAGACAATCCTGATGTTAAATGAAAGGTTCAGTCAGCGATGCTAACTTTGCTGACAATGAAACCAATGCGAGAAAATCAAACAGTCACTGTGTTATTTAAACTTAATCATGCTAATTAGTGGCTACTAACTAGCATCTTTAAGGAGGTGAAGAAGCAATTTTCTCACTGTGCCATTGTTCTGTTGTTGAAATTTAAGTTTTGTGACTATAAGGAATAACTATCATCCTTGAAACAAAAAGAGTTTTCAGGTGCACACATCTACAACACAGTGACTCGGTTTTGAGAGAATGCAGCAAAAAACTTAGATTAATCATCTGGTGAAAGTCAGAACAGTACTTTCAGAATATATGTTGTAAAAATGACATTTTCACACCTGAGAGAACAAAGTGTCACACGCCAGTGCGAGTCCTGTACCCGTTGCAAGAGTGGTGATGCTTATGGTCTGAGGGAAAAAGAAAGAAATAGATATCATGTTTCCCTAACTTTCAGAACGTGGACAGCCTTTGTTGGACCAGTCTGATTTAGAACACATGTAATTCATAAACATTACTTTTACTTGATTGTTCTATACAAAAATCAAGGAAAAATTAACATTTAAAGGCCCACACTCACAGCTGAGGCCATTCCATTACCAGCCAGCACGCTGTTTCCCAGGCGACCGCAAAACATCGTTGTGACAAATTGAAGCAGAAAATTCAGGATGCGAGATGCAACCTAGAATGACAAACCGGAAAAAAAGAGCCCAGAATGAATAGTACATGAGGAACAGTCATTTGTGTGCTGTGAGAATAGCACAGGGATTCTTTATGTCCCTGGTGTGTTCTCTCATAAGAGACAAATATATCTGTGACTCATGACAAGAAATAAACAGTCATAATGGAGAAATGGAGCATGTAACACTTCTCTGTGTGTACAAGAAAAAGAGAGAGAGTTGGAGAAAGAGACTGAAAGAGAGGGAAGAGAGAAGATTAGAATAGAGAGAGTCTGAGAGATGCAAAGAGGAAGAAGAAAGAGAGGAAGGTGTTAAGGAGTGATAGAAAAAATAGGGGCCACATTACTCTACATTACTCTGTTCACGTTACTCTGTTCACGTTACTTCATTCAGGTTACTCTGTTCACATTACTCTACAGTATTCTTGTTACTCTGTTCACGTTACTCTGTTCACGTTACTTCATTCAGGTTACTCTGTTCACATTACTCTACAGTATTCATGTTACTCTGTTCACATTATTCTGTTCACGTTACTCTGTTCACATTATTCTGTTCATGTTACTCTGTTCACATTATTCTGTTGACGTTACTCTGTTTACATTACTCTGTTCATGTTACTCTGTTCACATTACTTTGTTCAGGTTGCTCTGTTCACATTACTCTATTCATGTTACTCTGCTTACATTACTCTGTTCACATTTATTTGTTCACATTACTCTATTCATGTTACTCTGTTTACATTACTCTGTTAAAATTACTCTGTTCACATTTCTTTGTTCATGTTACTCTGTTCACATTTATTTGTTCACATTACTCTTCACATTACTCTATTCACGTTACTCTGTTCACATTACTTTATTCATGTTACTCTGTTTACATTACTCTGTTCACATTACTCTGTTCATGTTACTCTGTTTACATTACTTTGTTCAGGTTACTCTGTTCACATTACTATATTCATGTTATTCTGTTCACGTTACTCTGTTTACTTTACTCAATTCGTGTTACTCCGTTCACGTTACTCTGTTCACGTTATTTTGTTCACATTACTTTGTTTACATTACTTATTTCACATTGCTGTTCACATTACTCTGGTCCCATTTGTGCGCTAACATGGCACAATGCACTTTACCATCCCACTTTGCCTGAACTGGTGCTAAACATATAACTTAAAAAAAACATTTGAAAAAAATCCTCTTAAAATGTAGTTTATATATTTTACCTTAAACTTATGTTCTTTGTTAAAATTGTTTTACTTTTCATTTTAGATCTGTGTTTTATTCATTTTTTTTAGCTTTGCACAGTCACAAAAAGTAGCAGTTCAGGACACATTTCACTGCATGCTGTATTTGTGTAACTATGCATGTGACAAATAAAAAATCTTGAAAGGGAGATATAGAGACTGAGTAAAGCAGGATGGTGTATTACCAGGGGTCCAGTCATGCGCAGGATGTGGTAGAGCTCCTCACGGTAGGCCAGAGGGAGGCAGCGCCTCACCCAGCCGCAGCAGAACAGCTTGGCACTGGGCTCCATGGAAGGAGCTTCAGCCCTGGATCCCTCCATCGTCTCCGCCGTCCTGTCCCTGTCTGAGCCCCCGCTCACTGCAGGGGACGGCCGCTCAGCTGCAGCTGTGCAGTCACAGGTCACTGTGGTAAAGTTTGACTGCTCTTAACAGCTTACTAATTAAATCCATGTTGCCTCTCCTGACAATTTGAAAATAAAGGACTATCAGAAGACCATGTAAGCTGCATTAGAATCAAAATCTTTATTAAAATGTCATTGATCCCGGAGGAAATTGCTTGTTATTGTGAGGTCTGGCGAACCTTCGACTTATAAGAGGAGAAGTAAGTCTCCTGAGTATTAGGGATCTGGATACGCAGGTATGAGTGAGCATGAATGGAAACAACTGAGGTCAGGAATCAGCTGAGTGAAAGTGAGGGATGATTGAGCTGAGTGACAGTTTAAAGCCCGGTCGAATCAGAACAGGGGCGCGGGTTCACCAACATCCAGGGGTTAACGTGACTGAAGAGAAGAGACGTGACGTGACATGACGTGGCGTGACGTGGTCTCTTGTCGACAGACAGACAGACAGACAGAAAGGAACAAATCCCTTTGGGGGAAAGAAAAGAGTTCTAAGGAACAAGAAAACGTATTGCCCGGTGCTGTAACAGTCCGGGGGTGTGCTGCTGAAAGAGGGTCGGGGTCTTATGCGTTTCAGGAGACGGTCACGGACGAGAGAACCAGTCCTTGAGGGCGACAAGGAGGAGAAGTGTGTGGCAAGCTTCTCTGACTGTGCTTTACCATCTACGCTCTCTCCCTCTCTCCTCAGTGTGGTGCAGGACGAGCAGAGCACGTCGGCACGCCGTGGGACAGTTTCCCTTCCTAGGAAGGCAGGGCCGTTGTCACCCAGAAAGAGGCAGACGGTGGTCCGCTGAGGAAAGCCTGCAAAGGACGCACGGGACAAAGAGAGGGACCTTAGATTCTGAGTGCTTATTTTGAGTGCACTTTTGGGTTTTGTGTAAATAAAGGTGATTCACGGGATCCTTGCTGCTGCAGTTGGCTTATTTCCCCCCTGCAGACATGACAGTTATGACTGCACAGACGCAGAAAGACAACAACAGTATAAAACAAAGTCTAAATAAAACCCTGAAAAGCCCCAGTATGAAAACTATGCTATAAAAATGTAAATTCTGAATAAATCCAGAAAAATACACTATACAACATACACTACGCTATACACACAAATGCTGGGGTATTACTAACTTACAGTTAAATCTGTTACTAGTAACACAAGTAGTGGTTTGGGGTTATTCTCTATACCAGGTCTGTTATTGCACATAATAGAGGTCAGTAGTAGATAATTAATACTGACATGAATAGTGATATCTCACTATTGCAAATAATAAGCCTATTGCACATAATGAAAGGATTTAGTCCCCAATTAGAAAACTCCATGTAATAGTGCACATAAGACTATTGTACAAATTAAACACAATTGACATTACCCTGCTGGATGAATCTAATGGGGGTTCGATGCATATAACCTGTGGTGGGGGAATGGTTCTAGAACAAGAGGCTGTTTTATTACATGGAGAAGTATTTTTTTTTTTTCGTGATTTGGATCTATGGAGAAGATGCCAGTAAATGGAGTGGAACGTTTGGAGACAAAAGAGTTGCAAATCATAGTCGCAAGCACACATTTTGCGATTTTGCTGGCATGGATAAGGTCCACTTGTACGGAAATTGGGTTCCTGGCACGGAAGGCATCACATCAGTAGAAAGTTATTCTGAACCAGCACTTTTACATTTCCATGGTGATGAGAGTGCTCTCTCTCGGGAGGACAGGTCCCCATCCACAGGGCTCAAGGGGTCACTGAATGGTCTGATGAGTATGAAAATGGTCTAAATCATCTGCCAAGGCCTTCACAGTGACCAGATATGAACCCGATTGAACACCTCTGAGAGATTTTGGGCCGACGTTGTAGACAGTGCTCTCCAAAACCATCATTAAAACATAATTTGAGGAAATAAAAAGTGTTCTGTTCCACAAACTTACTCTATGTTTACTTTCCTTTCATTTGTCCACTGCCTGTATGTTCTTCACTGAAAGGATATAAGGTGGGGGCGGAGTGTGTGAAGAATTGGAGTTTTTGATTGTTTAGGTTCGATTATTGTTACCAAAAAGCTTTAAATTGAGTGAAAAGAAAAAAAAATAGTGATTGTAATTGAAATACTCCTATCACATTGTTGAAATGCAAAGGAAAGAGCCTTCACTTTCCTCAAGAGGGGGCAGCAGAGCTTTGTTTATATCACGCACCATGACCATTAGGAGCACTCATCAGGTCCAACAGCTTGAAAATGAAATGAAGTTCTTTCCTACCCTGATGTTCAGTGTTTACTCCATGATGCAGCTGTTACTTCCAGTGGTGCCTCATAATAAGCATTAAATAAAGACTCTCTGTGTCAGTCTGTGTGTTAGGAATTAAAAAGATTGTGTAAGATTCTGGCAATCACCTGAAAAGCCCCATCCGACTCTACTGTTATGAGCGTCCTTGGGCTCTAGACCATTGTCTGTTATGAGTAGGTTGTTTAAAGCTATAAACCTTTGTATCCGACACAGGAGAATGTCATAAAAGTGGATGGAAACAGCCATCGACAGAATTCCACCAGCAGTTTAGCAAAGTCCTGGATTCATTCACACTCTCAGCGGCCAACAGAAGGTTTGTAAGACTTTATTTCTTACACTTCAAAATTTGAAGAAGGGGGGTTTTTATGAAATTTTCTGAGAAAAAGGCCTGAAATGTTCAGAGCTTCATGGTTTAACATCTTAAACCTTCCTTAAAAAGAAGAAGATAGGTTTGAAAAACAATATTAAGTGTTTATTTCCAATTTCTAGACCAGCTGAGCGGAGTAAACTGTATGGATTTGGTGTATTTTTAGATATTATACAGATATTATAAGAAAAATTGTTGAAAAAGCAGAATAGGACACTTCACATTATTCTACTCTATTCTAAACCACAACATACTTTTCTAAACCAGGTTTTCATGCTGATTTCACACCTGCTTTCAGTTTTTTTCAGTCACATCATCCTTTTGAATTACGAGTAATATTAGATCTGCAATAGACTTGCATGTGGTTTTTATTAAACTGCAGCACCAATCAAGAACTACTTCAATATTTTCAGAGTGAAGTCAGACAGGCCACACTGTGGCATAGATATAATGATCAGAGTCAGTCAGACACCACT
>JBBJLR010051867.1:0-11704 GCA_037577145.1 Brachypetersius gabonensis
ATATTAAAATTGAAAAGCAGCAGTCTGCAGTAGACAGCTGGTGGCCTGGTGGTTAGCGTGTTGCCTCTGTGGTTAGAAAATTGTGAGTGTGAATCCCAGGACTGCAAGTGGCACCACTGAGGTCCCCTTGAGCAAGGTACTGTCCTCACACACTGCCTTCTGGGCACCGTGTTGCTGGCTGCCTGCTGCTTCCTTGGTGAATGGATTAAACGCAGGGAAAGAATTCCACATTGTTTATGTTTAAGGGGCCAATTTACTATAGTAATCACTTCCTTCATGTGTAAGCTACAGCCTTCAGTTTAAGGAGAAAAATGCCCTATATAACACTAAGCAAATGGACGCCTGACCATTATACCAACATGGACTTTAATGACATCTATGGAAAACAGTGATGCCCCCACCTGTACACCAAATACACACACTGCTTACCCAAGCAGTGGCACATTTGATTAGAGGCCTATTGAAGGCAATAGGCAACTTGTACCATCATTGAGTTACCATCACCAAGAGGAGAACAAGAACCTTCAGCTGTAAAAAAAAAAAATCCCCCAAAAAACACTGGAAACACTCACACCGGGTCCATTAATAATATACACACATCATAGCACAGTGGTTCTATACTGGACCATTACAAACCCATACTGGATCACAAAATGACCTGTAGAGTGAGAAATCACTGGAATAGTGATGTCCATGCTAACATCTATGCTAGCTTTCCTGCCAGATCTGAACCATACTGGCCTGGCCAGTCTGAAGAATATAAAACGTATATATATATATATATAAAGCATATTTGCTTTTGTGTTTGTGCCAACAGAGACTAATGTGACGACTCCAAAATGGTAGACACCAGCTCTTGTTGAACACAGAAAGAAAAGATCCGAATTCACTCGGTCTAGAAGGTATATAACCGTGAAACTTTGGACAGGTGGGCCATTATGACTGTAGTTTATGTTGATGTAAAATTTTGGGGCCTTAGACCACTCACACATTCAGAGATAGTTCAATCTAAACCCCTTGTTTCTGTTTTTGGCCTCTGAACACATTGCTCTCCTAAAAAACTGGCAAAAGTAAGATTTTAATCCATATTTGTTTAGAGAAATCTTGATTTTAAACAAATCATCTACTCATATATGGCAATAAATCCCAGATTTATCAGTTGACATTTTGGTGACATTTAGTGACCCACATCAGAACCCAAACCTTCATCTGATGAGAAAGCGTTCAACCATGAGTTTGTTGCCTTTTTTAAAGATGGCCAGATGATTGAAAACATGAATAAAGTCTTAAGATACAACAGGAAGCTTTGATTTATTAATCTTTAAGGTCGCACATGAACAAACCACAGCATGAACAATGTGAAATCATTTCTCAGCAGTGGGTGGGTCAAGGGTACCTTGCGCAGTGGTGACACTAGCAGTTGGGATTTGAACCCACAACCTTCTGCTTGTAAAGCCAACATCCTAACCACTAGGCCACCAGCTAACAGAAAGTAATAAAATCATTACAGTCTGTGATGTAATAAATACTAAATGCAAAGGGGACTCTCTTAGTGCCCTGGTCAATTCTCAAACAGGACATAGGCACCCAGCAAAAGGGTTACACTGTTTGTATGAACTTTGTGTCTTAAAATAGGAGCTCATGTAATGTTGTTCAAGTGCATCAGTAATGAAACGAGGAAGGACATGCATAGATGCCCTGATCTGTTTATTTATTGATGCTGGAGTTTCTTTTCTCAGGCCCTGATGCAGAATGACTGATGGGGTAGCAGGAGAGAAAGAGAGAGAGAGAGAGAGAGAGAGAGAGAGAGAGAGAGAGAGAGAGAGAGAGAGAGAGAGAAGAAGAAGAAGAAGAAGAAGAAGAAGAAGAAGAAAAACATAAAACACAAGAGAGAGAGAAAGTGAGAGAGATTTAAGAAGAGAAAAGAGATGGAGAGAGAAAGAAATTAGGTCGAAAAAGTTGAGAAGAGTAAGATTAAAGGAAAGAAACAAAAAGGGGAGACAGATGTGAAGGAAAGAAAAGTGAGAGGGAAGAGAGAAAACGAGAAAACGAGAGAGAAATATTATGAAAAGACAAGGGTGAGAGAAAACCACAGAGATTAAAAGAGAGAAAAGAGACAGAGCGAGATGGAGAGAGATAAAGAAACAAAGTGGTAAAATAAAAAGAGGAGCACGAGAGAAGGACAGAAACAAAAGAAGAAAAGAAGAAAGGAGAAGGGAACTAGATGTGTGTACATATACACACACACACACACACACACACACACACACACATATATATATATATACACACAGAGAGAGCGAGAGAGCAGGAGAGAGAAAAGGTCCCATGTGTTGAGCTGTCTAACCAAGGCCTAGAAGGTTGACCTGATTTCTTCAGGCTGAAGGCCCTCGAGGAAGGGTGGGAATGTAAAGCAAGAGAGGACACAAGTAGGCAAAAGTACACCACACTCAGCGTAACATCCAGAAAGGTCTCTCCACACTGTCAAACAACCAAGCACAGCTGCTGTTCCCTTACAGGGGCGCTGTAAACAGAAACACATTAACGGTCCATCAGACAAACAAGCAGGAACATAACGGATACAGAGTGCCATCCCTAAGTCACCAGTAAGTCACTTTACATCCATTGATGCGCAGTCACAAATTCTCAATGGCACGAAATAGTGTGCTTGATCTACAGCAACCTACAGAAAGAGACTAGCGGGATAGGACTAAAGTACCAACTTGGTACAGCTTGGTAAAAAAATCAAATGTACAAAATATTCACTTTTCATTCACGTAAGTGATTAGCCAAGACATGTGTGGAGTTCAATTTTTCTTCTTTATTTTAGAATTGTAACTATGAGGCAAACATTGAAAACATCCAAATCCTTACTGTAAACTCACCCCCAAAACATTTCTTGCCATGCTTAAAAATCATCCACCTCTTCATTAAAGTGGAGCAGACTGGTGGATTGGAGCCAGGTTCGTGGGGCCGGTGTGGCCAGTAGCTTTGGAGCCGGCATGAGGGCCAACTCTGGGACCAGAAGAGCACCGGCTGGGGACAGGTATACACCAAGGGATGTGTGAAGGGAATGTAAGGGTGGACTGAGGGTGGACCAGGGACGTCACACATAAAAACAATTCCTAATTATGACAGTTTTCTACATCCTGCTTTAAAAGATTACATCTGTCATGTTGGCTCGTGGAACGAGGACACACACTAACTTTAATGAGAAACAAACAGGCAAATAGTTACTAGTGCGCACAGAGCTTGGCAGAACAGAACAAATGAAGACTTTTCCTCTGTGAGTCACGCAAAAGGGACCCGTTAACCGCAGCATGGATCCTGTGGAGCATGATGTAGACAGGGGGATGATGCCACAGGGAATCACAAGCTCAGAACTCCAGTGATTTTGACCGCTGGGGGCGTAGCAAAGGAGGCACAGGTGTGACAACATCACTATTTAGAAATATTACATTTATACTATTTGAAAGCTAAATAGGGGCAACAAAAGACAAGCATAAGCATTGAATAACATAATTATCAAGCAGCATTTTAAATGTATAGTATTCGTAATCAGGTTATCAGCTGTCACAAGAACAAAAACAGCCAGGTTAATTCTAAAGGAAAAAGAACGGTCGGAAAGCATGAAAAACTGCATGTAAAAATTTATTATGGTTTAGGTTTTTGTATGTATGTGGATGTCACAAGTGGACCCAAGGAAAACAAAAAAAAGCAAGAACAATATTGAGTTTGAGTCGGTGGGATATTAGAGTTCAATTCAGTTCAGTTTTTTTACAAAGCAATTTTTACAGCTGATGTTGTCACAAACCAGCTTCACAGAACCCAGGTCTGAGTGCCTAGTGAGCAAGCCAAGAGTGACAGAGGCAAATAAGAACTCCCTGAAGCTGGAGGAAGAAGCCTTAGGAGGAACCAAGGCTCAAAAGGGGAATCTATCTTCCTCTGGTTGACCCAGAGAAGAAAAAGAGATGTGTTAATTGACAATAGAAGGCCAATAGAAGGCCATTGTGTGCAGACTTAATCACTGCAGAACAGCTGACAGTCTGTAGAGTCTGTAGTCTGTACAGTTAAGAGTCTGTAGAGGTAGTTTTTGCTGGAGTCTGTGAAAGGAACAACATTCTCAGCTGGAGCTTTGAGTATCAGTCATCCTTGAATGGAGGAGAAGCATTTGGGGAGTCCAAAGCAGTTGAACCAGTTGAGGGCACTTGACCAAGGGACCACAGCAAAAGCAGATCCAGGATGGTATGGTGACCTGGAGCCCTAGACAGAGTCTTGAACATCAACCATAATCGTATTACAAAACTGAGGGGCTTTATATGACTTACATGATTATGACTTATATGATTATATACTCTCATCCCTGCTGTAGCTCTCATAATTGTGGGGATGAGTAGATTGCCAGCATCTTGAGATCTAAGAGAATGTGAAGGTTCTTATTAAAAGATAAGTTCACCGAGGCATTCGTGGACAAGGCTGTTTAGGGCTTTGTCAACAGAACGCCTGTGAGGCCTTGATAATATAAGACTAATGTGGTCAAATTTCCTGGTTATAGTAAGGACTCTAGCTGCCACATTCTGGACTGGCTGAAGTTTATATAGGATCATCTTGATAGCAGGGCTTTATGGTCAATGAGACTGGAGGTAATAAAGGTGTGAACTATTATTTTCTGCATCATGTAGGGACAGTGTGTTTCTTAGCTTAGCAACATTTCAAAGATGAGGAAAAGCTATTTTTAAATAGTACCTATATCCGCATTGAAAGACAGATCTGGGTCGATAAGCCGAGGAACCAGCAAGACCTAGCATGAAACCTGAGAGTTTGTTTTGGCAGCTTTTGGATCTAGAATATGGTCCCCTGAGTTTAGCAAAAAAAAACCTTATATCAAAATGTATGTGAAATACCTCAATCTATGTCTCCCATCTATAAAGTTGTGTGTCATCAGTAGAGGTTAATTCTATGTTTTAAGAAAATTTACATTTACATTTACATTTATGGCATTTAGCTGGCACTCTTATCCAGAACGACGTACGTCAGTGCTCAAGTAGTCCATATCTGTTTCTTAGACCTGTAAAGCTAAACTTAAATCAATGTCCACTTTTCAACCAAGAAAAGTTAAGACAACAATAAAGAAGGGATGGGGATTTTTTTTATTTTATTGAGAAGTAAGCAAGCAGAAACAAGAGACATGGTTAGCCACCAAGGTGGTCCTTGAAGAGGTGGGTCTTCAAATGATGCTTGAAGACAGTGAGGGACTCCACAGCTCTGATTGGAAGAGGGAGTTCGTTCCACCAATCTTCTGAGACGGGCCGTGCTTGAAGTCCATTCTTGGCCATGAAAACAAGTGTTAAGAATTTGAACATAATGCGAGCAGCCACAGATAATCAAACCTAATGGCATGGTCTGTGGTACTGAAGGTTAAGCAAAATCAGCAAAGATACAAATTCTTCAAAAGACTGTAAAAGACTGATTTAATGCTGTAATGAGGCCATAATCCAGATTGGAATGTTTCATATTTGAGATTCTTAACCAGAAGTGAACAGAACTGTTGGCCATTAATTTCTCTAAAATCTTAGATAAAAGTAGAAGATTAGAAATAGATCTGTAACGTTAGAGCTGACGATCTTAAAGCCTTTAACAAAGGCTTAATAACTGCTAGTTTAAAGGCTTTTTGTAAATGACCAGTACTAGGAGGGGAGTTTATTATTACCAAAAGAGGTCAGATTATTACTGGCAAGACTTTTTAAGGCTTGCAGGAACTGAATTAAGTGTTCAGATAGAAGATTTTGAGAAGATAATTGTTGTGAGTCCTGGATTAAAGGAGATATATTTTGAACGATATCTGCACTGGCTGTATAGGGCGGCTGGATGGCTTAGTGGTTAGGTTGGGGGTTCAAATCCTGACTGCTAGTGTCACCACTGAGGTACCCTTAAGCAAGGTACTGTCTCCGCATGCTGCTCCCTGGACGCCCCTCGTTGATGGCAGCCCAATTAATGGGTTAAAAGATTTCCGAGGTGTGTTCATGTGTGACTATAGGGGTTAGTAAAATTCAAATCAGACTGTGGTGTTGGAATAAGATTTGTTGTGTGAAGGCATCGATTTTATTGTTGAGAAAATCGTCCGTACTATAGACTGCAGGTTTTTGAGCTTGTGTACCTCCTTGAATCCTTGTTAGTCTAGAAAATGTACTGAACAGAAACCTAGGATTATTTTGTTGTGTACAGCCTCCAGCTTTGTTAATTCCCATTCACACTCTAATTTTCGAACATTGTGCCGTAGGATATGTTTTTGATCTTTATGCCAAAGACCGAGCTTTTTCTGTCTAATCCTTTACGTCTTAGAGGTGCGACATGATCTGAAATAGACCAAGTAGAGCTTTCTAAGCGTCCAGTTTAGTTATCTAAGCCTGCAGGACTAGATGGAGAGCCAGTCCTGTGGTGGATGTTGTTATCCAACTAATACAAAAGTAAAGGGATGTGCTTACATTTTGGTTAAGATGAAGTTCACATGTAGTGAGGTAGTCATCTGAGGTTTCTGTGGTCTGTGGACAAATAGCTAATAGCATCTATTTCTGTTACGTTTTGCCTTCCGTATCTACACTGTGTCCCGATAAAAACTCGACCCCTAAAGAAATTGCTCTAATGCGGCAAAAAAAGTGTAGATATACGACAACAGAACAGTAGTAGAAGAATTTTATCTTTTAGAAGAATCGGTTTTAAAATGAAGTTTCCAAACAGTTCTATGCGCCCGTGAAGTTGACGCCAAACAGAAACTGGTCTTTGACATCTTTGAAGAAGATCGATCAAACCGGCACTGTCGATCGCAATACCGGCAGTGGAAAAAGCAAAGTGCTCAAGCTGTTGATGCAGTTGTGGACCTGGCATTAAGCCAGAAAAATGAACCGGGTACTCACAGAACGGTTCGTCAGATTTCTCTGGAATTTCCAAAACATCAGTGCATCAGATCATCAAGCATGGTTTAAAACTGGTCAGCTTTATAAAGAAGAAGGCACAAGACCTGAGGGCTGCATACAGAAAAGCACTGCTTAGCACCACAGTAGTTGGTGTAAACTACTGAATGTTGCTAAAGATTCTAATCATGTTCTCATGGCCACTCTTAGTGGAATAAGAATTAAAGGGCAGCTTTTGTAACCTTAAGGGTCCATTGCCCCACCTCGTTGTGTGCTTCAGCATGGGAAAGTGCTGCCATTGCCTTTGGAGAAAGATCAACAGGAAGAATGGTGTAGTTTCCTCTTGTCGATGAAGGTCATGTTTGTGTTTGGCCTTGCTTTTACAATGACTCTAGACATGTCGCATTACTTTAATTATGATAAGAGCTAGGTGTGCGTGCATGAAAAATCACAGTGCATTAGGTGCCTTGACAATGTGCAATGCTTCTAAAATGAACATATTCTGCTAGTGCTGTTACTGTCCATCAATTGGGCTGCCTTCTTACTGCACTGGGATTCTAAGGCACAGAGGTACCAGCATGACAGTACAATATTAAAACTTTTTAATAATTAAGATACACAGTGTTCATGTGGTTCTGTCCAACCGTAACTTTCTGTGCGATTTTCCTTTAGATAAAAAAAACAAAACAAAACAGTGGGGCCTTCCCAAGAGCCTGGGGCAGCTGGTAGCCTAGTGGTTAGGCAGTTGCACCCGTGATTGGAAGGTCATAGGATTGAATCCCAGGACTGCCAGTGGCACCACTGAGGTACCCTCAAACAAGGTACTGTCCACTGCTTCACTTGGTGAATAGATTACAAGCAGAGAAAGACTTCACAGGGTTCACACTGTGTGCTGTACTGTGGCGTGTTCATGCATCACTATAATGGCCACTTTATATCTGGCCCTGGGAGCTGTAATACTGTTTCTGTTTTATTCTCTCAGCACATCTTTGAGGTTTCTGTGTTCGTCAAGCCTCAATGCCTGCTGTTATTGCTTAAAGCAAAATGCCTTTAAGACACCTCCATTAATAAACCCCTGTTTTTTCACACAAGATTACCAACAAAACTGGTCACTGTTATGTTATCTGCCATGTTTCTCTCCTATTTGGAGAAGTGTGGACATACATTCGGAAGACAAACATGTTTTGTATTATTTCGAAACATTTGACCTCATCAGGAAACAACAGTATTCTGGAAAGAAGACTGAAAGGTGTGGTGTACAGAGATACCACAGGTACATCAATTAACTTTTAGATGAGGCGGAAACCAGAACTAATGTTTCCATTCCTTCTTTCGACCGACGTAGAGGACATAACCAGATTTTTGGTAAAACAAGAATTTGTTTTCACACCTTTAAATTCCATTAGAAAACTACCAAACGCTTCTGGAATCAATCAATTGATAAATCGGTAGCATAAAAGGGTGATGCACCAAATCTGTCCCTGTCTGTAGTTATCTATAGTTATGGTTGTAGTTTTGATTAAGTCAGAAGCTAGAGATGTCTGTTAGCTTGTTATCACTGGTTAGATCGATAAGGCTGGACCAAAGGGCTCTGTAGGCAAGTCAACTTTTAGATGCGGTAAAATTCGCACCAAGTGCATCACTGAACATAAGTTTCAAAAGACTACAAAGAGTCTCTGCCAGTTCACCAAGCTGAGGCATTCCTGGCATATCCTGGCATGAAGATCTGAGTCGTTTATAAATTTCAGTAACAAAGCAGCAAAGTGTTAAACCTGTGGATATGTTGAAATTCCAGTGTCAAACTTGAAAAAAAAAAAAGAAACCCAAAGAGACACAAAGAGAGACTACTACCCTGAGGATAAGTCAAAATTAATTTTTCTCCTTTCTTATCTGCTGTCCCCCTACCCTCCACCACAAAACCCTTTTTTGTGCAGCCTTTGATAAAGAAATGTTCAGGGAAGAGGAAATATAAATGACTAAGATGCTGTAATGCGGCATTCAGAAGACGGCAAGGCGCTCTCTTTTGATGTTCTTCAGGAATGGGAGAGAAGCTGGGGGTGAGAAGGAGAGAGGGAGGAATGGAAGGAGAGAGAGAAGGAGAGGGAGATGGAGATAAAGAGAGCAAGCCCTTGATCTCGTTAAGCAGGCAGCATTTGCTTCGGATGCCTTTGGGAATGGAGACGAGAACAATCCCGAAACGTCACTTTGGCTTTGCAGCGGCGGTGGCGGTGGCCTCCTATAGTGGAGGAGTTACCGTCAGCAGAATATTCACTCTCATACTTCGTTTTGAAATTTTGAAGGTAGCTCTTTCCGCCTTGTTCGATTTCACAGAAGCAGGCAGAGGCTCGACTTTCCTCTCTGGTGGAAGATGATTGAATTGGAATGCTGAGGAGGTGCTACACTTTCATCTCATTTCCAGGTCAACCTGAAGCCCTTTGATCTTCTTCCCGGTGGAAAACTCCCTGCTCTTTTATCTGAGATAAACGAAAATTGGTGGACAGAAGAGGCTCTTTCTGCCCTGCACAGTTATGTGAATATAAATATTTCTGTGTCTCTGTGGATACTATACATTTCAGTAGAGATGGAATGATACTATTTCTTCTGTACCAATACCAGTTCTGCTAAGAAAACCAACTGGGTCGAGGTTGTAGACTGGCTTAGTTGGTGTAGTTGTTTTGAGTTTAGCAGCATGACTAGCTTGACCAAGCTTAACTAGGTTAATCTGTCAACCAGTATAGGGTGTTTTCAACTAGTCCACCTTTTTGGCCAACTTGGCAACCACTTTGACTGTCTTGGAAGAACAATTTAGCGAATGAACCTTTGGCAGGTAAGCCAAAATATTCCCTGCTGCTGACAGTTCATTACACCATCATATACTGCTCTCACTAGCTTCAAGTGTATGGTGGATACATTTAGTCAAATACAAGTAGAACCTTTTCAAACCTTTTTAGTTAATACATACCAGATAACAGTCCTTTAAAACCTCCTGAGCTTTAAAATTAGCTCATTTTAATGGAGGGTTTTACTTCTACAAGTGTAACACTGTTGGACCATTCTCAGCACTGCCGCTGACATAATGGTGTGCGGCACTGGTATGAGCACAGCACTGCCATTTGGCAGTTTTTACATATGGCAATGTGAGTGCCTGTTTGAGAGTGGTCCACTACCCAAACATATCTAGCCAAGAGTGTATCTTCAGTCAGCAATAAAGGGCTAGAAAATGTCACAAATGAGGTACTGTATCTATAGATCGGCTACATTCTCTTAATGCAGACCATCAAGGTGGAGCTACAAGAACATGTATTAATTTAATATGGGGGTTGTGAGTGTATAGTGGAGTTTATAGCAGTGGAAAATATCATACAGTGGTTATCATGATATGTTCCTCTGATTCCAGTGTCATGAAAATAACATATTTTCATCATTTCATCAATGGGGTGTTGGTGGCCTAGTTGGTAGGATACTTGTCTCTTGATAAAGAAGTCATAGGTTGCTTCAGCATACCGCCACTGGGTTTTTAAGCAAGAACTTTAACCCCAAGTTGCTCCAGAGAGACTGTCCCCTGAATGGAATTCACTTTGGATAAAAGCGTCTGCTAAGTGCTGTAAATGCATCAAGGCTTCAGTATGGTAATAATGTTCTGAGGCTCCACCGTTATAACAGTGTCATGTGAAGACATCAGTATTGTGATTGTATTGTAAGTTTCAGCATCACGATAATGTTCTTTTGATACTCCAGTGTAATGCTATTGCTCCTTTGAGGTTCCCGATTCATAATAAAATTCTCCAATACTGTAATAATGTTGCAGAGAGACTGTAGTGTTGTGTTGAGGCACAAGTATCATGATGATGTTATATCAAGGCTCACTGGATCCTTGACAATATCACATAGCGGATTGAATTCGGTGATATCATATTGTTGCTGTGACCACGTAGTAGCACAGGGTCTGTGTTGATTCTCTCATTAATGGTATGATGATGATAAGATCTCAAAAAGCGAATGTTCACACTGTTATAATTTCTTCCTCCTTCTCTGTATTGCCAAGGAAAAATGAATCATCGTGCACCTGGATATTGACTGCCCGCTTTCTCATGGGACTCAAACCTGATTTCCCTAGAATTACCTCCTCCCCCTGCCTGGCTCCTTTCCTCCCCTGCTGCCCTTTCAAACCCATCCGAACCATCATCACAAGCACAATGAACGCTTACTCTCCAAACTCAACCGACTGGAAAAGAGCAAACATGCAATCTGGCCACAGCTCCCTGCTGTACCGCCTAACACAGTTTATCAGGTATGTGTGTGTGTGTGTGTCTGTGTGTGTGTCTGAGAGAGAGAGAAAGGCATCCATGCTGATAGCTTAAGCTTATCATGGAGACACAGACCAGACAGGGCGAATACTTTCAGATTAAGGTTAGAGGCCAGAAATGTCGGACTCAAAAATCAGCAAATACATCAAGCGAGCCGACATAGAATTTTTCAGGTGTTTGATATTTTTTCTGAAGCCTTGCACATTTCATATATTGCTTTGCATTTTATTGACCCTCCTTTAATTCATCCAGGTGTTTTTATATAAGACATGAGATACTGAGACTGAGTGAGTTAACGAACACAACAGGATTTAGTTCTCTCAGTACACATACACAGATGCCCGCTCTCTCTCAGCATCTTTAGACCCTCTACCCTCGAACAAAGATGTAAAGGTGTGTGCAAGCACACGTGTGTGTGTTTGTGTGTGTGTGTGTATGTGTGTGTGTGTGTGTGTGTGTGTGTGTGTGTGTGTGTGTGTGTGTGTG
>JBBJLR010051878.1:0-11704 GCA_037577145.1 Brachypetersius gabonensis
AGGCTGGAATGGGCTACAAAACCATTAGCAAGAAGCTGGGAGAGAAGGTGACAACTGTTGGTGCAATTGTTCGAAAACGGAAGGAGCACAAAATGACCATCAATCGACCTCAGTCTGGGGCTCCACGCAAGAAAAATGCTGCCTATGACCCCCAAAACACCGTCCCCACCGTCAAGCATTGAGGTGGAAACATTTTGCTTTGGGGGTGTTTTTCTGCGAAGGGCACAGGACATCTTCACCGCATCAACGGGAAAATGGACGGAGCCATGTATCGTAAAATCCTGAGCGACAACCTCCTTCCTTCTGCCAGGAAACTGAAAATGGGTCTTGGATGGGTGTTCCAGCACGACAATGACCCAAAACATACAGCAAAGGCTACAAAGGAGTGGCTCAAGAAGTGCTTGCAAACAAAGGTTTTGCCACTAAGTATTAAGTCTTTTTTTTTGTTATTTCCCTTTTGATGAGCTATCTGTCTAAAAAAAACCTACCATTGAAATGATACTGTTCTGAGACTTTTCATTTCTTTGTCATTGGACAAACTTACAAAATCAGCGAGGGGTCAAATGATTATTTCCTCCACTGTGTCTATATATAAACATATATACACATACATGTATTACTTTTTAACTGTGTGTGTGTATATATAACTAATGGTGAATGTACTGTAATTGTACTTGTACTGTATTGTTTGTTAGTAAAGAATATTAAAGTGTATCTTTAGTTAATATTAAGTGTGCACCAAAACATTTTTGATGGGTAGTATGTATGCCTCTGTGTTTCTGGACATTCACTAACATTACATTTAAATGTGTTACACCAGTGAAAAATGTGCAGCAAAGCATATTACTACCAAAAAGCACAGCTTCCCTCCAGGTGGGATACTCACATGGCAATGCCCAGGAACCCCTTCAGAGGAGCCACGCCCCATATGATCCCTAATACAACAGCGATGATCTGCCGGAACCAGTAAACAACATCTAAAAATTCATCCTGCGGAGGAGAAGGAATCAGATTAATGCAGGAAATTGAAAAGATCGTGGAAAAGCAGCCATATATATATTTTAAACAAACAAACATATATAAATACACACATACATATACACACAACTAATGGGGGGACATCATTGTTGACCGGAAAGCATGTTGTTTTGCTTTGAAACATTAAAACAGTAAACTAGTCAAACAGTAAACACACAAATACAACTTGCTGTAAGGATCAAATTTCACAGCAAAACAAGCAGCAGTTTATGGTTCAACTGATTAAACCTAGTTAACCTATAAGAGCCCAAAGCAAAGGTTTTAGCACGCATGGGACAAAAAAGGACATTTTTTGGTAATTACTATTTATTTGCTGAACTAGAAGGAAGAAATGGCCTGTGCAAGGTCATGCAGCATATAAATAAGTGAATATATACACAAACTAGGGAGGCACCGAATATTCGGCCACCATAAATTTTCAGCCAAAAATGCATTTTTCGGTTTTGGACGTTTTTGTTTTTTTGTTGGGTTTTTTTTACGCAACCAAAACAGTGACGCCGCAAGCAACAACCTC
The DNA here is from genome assembly GCA_037577145.1 of Brachypetersius gabonensis. Lineage (NCBI taxonomy): Eukaryota > Metazoa > Chordata > Actinopteri > Characiformes > Alestidae > Brachypetersius > Brachypetersius gabonensis. Next base: position 1,553 of record JBBJLR010051878.1, read on the forward strand.
AACATGTCTGCAGGGTGGGCGCATTTTGATATATCTAAGAAAGACACGGAAAGCCGCTTGTAAAGCGCACAATACCGAAAAGTCTAGAGGAGGTGCATCCACAAAGACTAATTTTTTTATACAAAATCAAAACATCCCGACCGAGCACAGAAGAGGCAAGACCCTTCGAGCCCACCACTCCCTCTGTGGCGGATGTTTTAACGTGCACTTCGTTCAGAATATTAAAATGCACTTTTATGAGAGAAGATATTTAATTGTATAATATTTCAGCCATCTTGCTTTTAGTAAAATATTTTATTTCAGGTAAGTTAAAGAGACTCAAAGCATCTTTGAGTATCTTTAAAAGCACTCTATAAATAAAATGTATTATTATTATACAGTCCCAGCCATAACCGCAATATTACAAAAAACCTGGTATAATAATTTATTTCGGTGTTTCAGTTTTCGGCCAAGCATTTCCTCATTTTCGGCTTTCGGGTAAAACAGAATCTTCTCGGAGCATCTCCAACACAAATGTATATATGCTTACACACAAATATATTTGTTTGCTTTGGTTTGCTTATTAAGTAAATGAAAAGAAATTGCACACTAAATATGAGAAAAAACTTTTTGTTGCCTGTATAACATTTGTACATTATCCGATATTCACTTAATAATGATCAGATTTCACTGATTAAGTGAAGTGAATAATTTCTTAATTTCCTCCACTGTTGCAGATGATCCCCACAGACCCCCCACATTTAGAAAGACACTGAGGCTCATACAGTCTCATCCACTGAAGTGCCACGTTAGCTTTGTTCCGTAGGATTATCCCTTTAAATCCACATGGCAGCCAAAATCTCACAGGATCTCCACTGTAACTACACCCTTGCACTCACACAGGCAGTCAAGCAGCTAATACACCCCAGAGACTGTGAGGTGTGCAACGGGACGTCCCACAGCGAAATTCCAATTCTCAGTGTTTCAGTTTGGGATATCATTTCCAGATCCAAACGGCTCCCTAATTGATAGCAGAGCTGCATAATAAATCATCTGTCAATTGCACATTATCAGTCTCTGCAATATCAATATTGTAAATGTCTACAATATGCAAATGAACCTCTAACCAATCATGGTGCTTTTCACAGGCTGACCAATCACAGCTCCAGGTGAATTAGTCCGTGTCCTGATCAATCAAGGTCTTCATGTAATTCAACAAAAGTCAAATTATTTTCATCTTTAACCATGAAAGACACTGATTAGTACAGTTGTTTTTAAAAAGGCTGGTATTTCACATTTCCCTTCTATTTTAATTTTTCTTTGTTGTTTGTATTTATCTCTTTATTACGGTGGAACAAAAAAAATTACATTTCTCAACCAATCAGATCTTGTCCTTCAGAACATTGTGTGACATATCCAAAGGTTCCCAGATTTATCTCACTCTGGATTGAATAGTGGCTCTTCTGTTGGAGATGACCAAGCTGGACAAAGTGGTGGAACAAACTTCTCCTGACCGTCAGTCTGTGAAGTTCCTGGGGGGGGAGGGGGCGGCTTCCTAACTGTGTGATCTAAGAAGAGCCTGGTGGCTCCTCTCTGTGTGATCTGAGAAGAGACTGGTGGCTCCTCTCTGTGTGATCTGAGAAGAGACTGGTGTTTCCTCTCTGTGTGATCTGAGAAGGTTCTGGTGGTTCTACTCTGTGTGATCCTGAAAGTTGCTGATGGTTCTTCTCTATGTGATCCGAGAAGGTCCTCTATCACCTGCCATCTGTCTATTTACAACCAGCACACTGCACTTCACAGCACAGAGATATTCTACTATATTACATTTTCATCCTGTTTGGAGCTTGGGTCTAATTGTAATGTTTATTTGGAATATATTTTAATACTATAGTTTTAGACTTTTTCAAGTTCTCTGGAAAAATATTGTACATTCAATATTTTTGGAATTGATGTATATTTGCTGTTGATTCATTCTTTTTCACCAACATTCTCTCTTTGTTAAGTTTTTTCTCCCTCACCCCACATTCTCTTTTCTCTTCGTTCCTACGTTTCTTTCTTTCTCTTCACGCTTTCCTATATGGTATTTTCTCCTATATTCTTCCCTCTCTTTTGTCCGTTATATTTTTTGTTCCTTCACATTCTGTCCCACTATCTCTCCTCCTTTTCTATGTTTCCTCCCTACAGTCAGTTAGTCTCTCTGTTTCTCTCTGTATTCTCTGTCAGTCGCTCTCTTTCTCTGTATATCCTCTGTCAGTGTCTCTGTCTCCGTATTCCTAGTGTATCTCTGTATTCGCCGTCAGTGTCTCTCTTTCTCTGTGTATTCTGTCAGTGTATCCTCTCTCTGCCAGTCTTCTCAGTGTCTCTCTCTATACACGCACACGCACACGCACACGCACATATATATACATACATAATATATCTCAGCCTCTCTCTCTGTCTTCTCAGTGTCCCTCTTTCTGTATATTCTCAGTCTCTCTCTCTCACTCTGTGTATTCTGCATATTCCCAGTCTCTCTCTCTATTCTCAGTCAGTGTCTCTCTCTCTCTCACCTTGTCCTCCCACACTGCTCTGCTGTTCAGTGCTTTACTCCAGGCACTCTGTTTGAGTCCGTTGCTCGGAGCTGTTTCTTCTTTCCTCTTCGTGCTGTTCTTCATTCTCTCAGTCCTCCTGCTCCCGCTCTCTCTGTTCTATCGGTCTGTTTCTCCTCTTTTTTCTCCGATTCTCTGTTTTCCGTCTTTTTCGTTTTAAGCTCTGATTACTAACCCTGCGCCCTGCAGGCTCTCTGCGCATGCGCCGGCACGGCCAACGGAGGACTGCGACGTCTGCACTCTCCGTCCAATCAGAGTGTAGTTCTTAATCCGAGAAAAGTGAGGTAAACAGTCACAGCGCCCTCTATCAAAGAGGGGTCAGTGCTGCAAAGGACATTATTGTTTTCGTACAACAACAACATAAACAATAACATTAACAGTAATAATAATTAATGTTTTGCATTATTGATGTGTTACTGTTCCCCATTGATTAATCAATTTATTTTACTAATGTATTTGAATCCTTCCAGAAAATAAATCTGTGAATTGTAATTATTCTTCAGTTACTATTGAATATTTGTTTGTTCATTAAATCATTAATACATTCATTCTGTCATTTATTCATTCTGATTATTTAACTTACAATATGTTTACCACTGAGCCACATTGTTTATCATTACTGTTGATCACCACACATCCAGTTAATTGGGTATCAGACCTGCAATGTTAAAGGAAACCTGTTTCTTTTGCACATATTTCATTTATAGTTGATCACTCAACAACTTTCCAATGTTAAACAAGAACAAAAACATAGATGTTTTTGCATAGATGGAATAGAAGCATAGATGGTCAACAAAGAAACAAAACGTACCTGATACACCATTTTAACACTTTATGGAGGTTTTTATCAACTGAATCTCAAGCATAAAGTATGTCAATGAATTTGAACTGAACAAAAGGGTTCAATTGTATATTTTATTTATGTATACTGTGTATGTTGTATTAAAGAAAAAACACCCTTTTTAAAGGTTTCTACTGCTGTTCGAACTGTCGTGTTTTTGTTGTCTTTTTTCTAAGCCACTTTTAATTTCTTAAAAGATATAAGAGAAAATAAGACCCTGTTTTTCATCTTTTCATTCATATTTTACAATATTTATATTGATAATCAAGTCAAACTGCACGTCACCACAATCACAAAATCAGTGTGTGAATATCTTGCGACAGCTGGACCAAAGTTTATTAACTTTATGAGCGCCATCGTAGTCCATATTTCCCAGTCTTGGTCACTTAACATTTTACTGCAGTCCTCCTTGAATTTCAGCATCCTGTAGTGATGGACTGACATATCAAATTTACACAAATTGTAATCTCCAATATTGTGGCTCAGCAGCTTGTTTCTTTAGTCTTTGGTCTATAGCTATGAAGCTATTTTTTTTAATTCAGCAGGGGCAGCCTAGTGGTTAGGGCCTTTTCCCTGCGATCAAAAAGTCATGGGTTTGAATCCCATGACTGCTAGTGGCACCTCCAAGGTACCCTTGAGGTCACCGACCCGACACACTGCTCATCTGGTGCTGTGTTCCTGGGTGCCTACTGCTTCACTTGATGAATGGATTAAATACAGAGGAAGAATTTCATGCTCTCCATGTATGACAGAATGGTCACTTTACTTTAAGCTACTGTAAAAAGTCAATATCACAACTAAACAATGTCAAATTCTTCCTCTGCATTCAAGCCATTATCCAAGAGATGCAGAGGGCTGCCACCAACGGGGGGCGCCTGAGGAGCAGTGTGTGGGGACGGTACCTTGCTCAAGGGTACCACAGTGGTGTCACTAGCAGTCCTGGGATTCAAATCCACAACCTTCTGACAACAGGGGCAACTCCCTAACCACCAGACCATCCTTCATTTCTTTCGATTTTGAAAAAGAGTTTTGAATAATATTTATTTATGATGATTTGTTAATAGTAATAAAAAGAAGTCATATAATAATGCAGTGTAATAAGCATTTGAAAACAAACACATAAATGATGAAAAAAGTTAATACAATTAAATAAACGATGATCAACAATAATACAATGAATAAATATTAATGCACTAAAATGAATTAAATATGATGTTCTATGTACGAAAGACAAATACATGAAAATATGTGTTAAAATAATCTGAAGATAATCACGTACATAAATAAGTAAAAAGTAATAGTGAAATAAAACAAACAATAATACAATAAAAAATTATTATATGTTTTTTTCTTTTCTCCTGGCAGGTTATCAATACAGCCACGAAAACTTCAAGCATGAAAAGGAGCTTTTAATAATATTTGTTTTTAAAGTTTTAAAAATAATCACATGAAAAAGAAAAAAGTAATACAAAATAAATAAATAATACAATAAAATAATAATACAATAAAATGGATTATAGATGCTGTGCTGTTAATGAATGGCAGGTTGAAAAATACATTTCTAGCAAATTCAAATGAAATACAAATAAAATCAATTAAAAGCAATCATATAAATAAGGAAAAAGCAATACAACAAAATAAAATAAACAACAATGCAGTACGTAAAAAATAGAACAATACATTGAATTATAGATGCTGTGTATAAATTGCAGGTTAGCAGCGCGAGCCCGCCAGGCTTGAAAAAAGGAATATACAAACCCTTTAAGAAAAGGAAAGAAAAGGGTGCAGGGTGGAGAGACGAAGAGGCGGGGGAGAGGATGTGAGGTGTGGAAGAGGAGAGGAGAGTAAAGTCAGAAGTGGAGGAGAGGGCCTGTGTGTGTTGTCCATGGTGTTGGGTCGGGGGGCGGTCAGGGGGGTCTCTCTTTCTGCTCCATGATCTCAGCGTGGCGGCGGTGACGCGGCGGAGCACGTGACGCAGACTGCTTCAGCACGGCGCGAGGCGGAATAAACACGAACGGAGGAGAGGAGGAGGCCGAGATACCCAACACACACATACTCTCTCCCTCACACACACAGAGTCAGACTCACGCCACATACAGAGGTATACACCACATACTCTGCCCCTCATTCATTTATCACCCTTTCTCGCGCGCTGGCCGTGGCGTTTATTTGTTTGTTTACTGCTGCTGGACTCGAGCGCGCGGTAAGTTCACTTTAACTGCCTCTTTGTGGGTCGTGCGCGTATGTGTGGTGCGTGTGTGTGAGGTTTTAAAAGTTGCGTGTGTGTTGGTAAAATGGCGACAGTGGTAGGGGCGGGGGTCTCGTTTTTTGGGGGGGCTCGTGGCATCGATGGCTGTGTGTGTGTGTGTGTGTGTGTGTGTGTGTGTGTGTGTGTTGATCAGTGTGTTTTTGTGTGTATGTAGCCCCAACACACTCCAGATGGCCAGAATTCAGGGATCAGATCAAGGCTGTTTGCAGTGTTGTCTCATTGTCCCACTAACACACAATTAGTGTAGTGTGTGTGAGTGAGAGAGAGGGACTCCTAAACGTTTGGTCAGTGGACTGTAGGTCAGTTATAACGTGGGGAATACTGGCAAAAATATATCAGGAAACCTGGAGTATGATGCTTAATGATTTTTTTTGTGGCACAACTAAAGGACCTGTGTGATGAAAAGCCATTTAAAAAAAAAAAAGGTTGTGTATTATTAACACGTCAAGGCCAGTTGTCTGCTCTCTGGGTCTAAATGGAGCCTGTTTTGAAATCCAGGTCTGTGATGTCACACAACACACATCCACATGTTCACGAGATGTTAACGTGTTTTATGATGTCACAAAACATGCATACAAGTATCAGTCGATTCAGACTGTGGGTCAGTTACTGCTGTACTTTTGTGAGGTCATAAAACGTAATTACATATATCCACCCATTCCGATTATCTAAATGTGTCTTGTGACATCACAAAGATGGGTATTTCAAAATGACATCCTATTCAGATCCTAAACATATGGCCAGTTACCATGGTCAGTATGGGCAAAAATATGTCATAAAACTTGTTCCATATGTTGCTTATGATGCTATTTTGTGGAATGGTGCGCCGAAAAACCCACTTTTTAAAAAGAATGTTTGTATTATTAATGCTTCAAGACTCATCGTCTGCTCGCCAGCTAATTATCTATATGTCTTTACAGACTCTGGTTAGTTACTGTGGGTAATATGGACAAAAGTATATCATGACACTTGACACTTTGTTTTGAGCCACAATTAAAGGGCCTGTATGCTGAAAAATCTGCTCTTTTAAGCAGCATGTTCAATATTAATTATTGGCCTGTTATCCATTCTCTGGTTCCGTACAACCTATAGAAGGAACTAATTTTTTTGATGATACAAAACAGTTACATATATCTGCCGGTTCAGATTATGTAAATGAGTTTTGTAGCATCACAAAGATGGGGATTTTAAAAGGGGATCTACAGACTGTTTACAAATATCCACCTATTCAGAACCTGGGCAATTACAATGGGCAATACAGGCAAAAATATGTTATGGAATTTGATGCTTACGATGATCTTTTGTACAATTGAAGAGCCTGTATGTTGAGAAAAAAAAAATCTAAAAAACATGTGTATTGTTAGCATTTTGAAACCCATTATCCGCTCTCTGGTTGCATATAGGTGATGTGAGCCGTATGCTGAAGGGTCTGTTTGCTGAAAAAACGAATGTATATACTGTCAACATTTCTAGGCCTGACACATCCACTCTCCGGGTCCATATAGACTACAGAACCCGTTTAAAAAATGTTTGTGATACATTCACTTTCAGACTGCATTGGTTTAGCCCTGCCCACTTTCATAAAGAGCTTTTTAAGCAGAATGAGTAAATGTAGCATGTTTGATACACTGGACTGCTCTTTGAATGAAGCGGCATACCCAATCAGAGTGGAGCTCATTTTCATATCGGTTATAGTGAAAAGCAGCTTGTTTTTATGCTGAAGGATAAAAATAGGTTGGAAAATGATCGGTTAACACACTCTATAAGTGAGCCTTGGTTGGCATAAAATACAAGAATTTGGAGGAAATGAGACCTTTAAGACTGAATGTCTTTGTTTCAACGCGAATGTCTGTATTATTTTTTATAATAATACTTAGTACTGGCTTATCACAATGATAATATAATCAAGGCCCAACCTCGTAAGTCATTGTTGCTTTTTGTTGGGCTGGTGGTACATGGATGGTATCACTGAGACAGACACTCTCACCTGTATCCCTGTAATGATAGTAACTGGAATATCCTCTGTTGCCCATCTACTTATACTTATTTAAAGGAACAGTATGTTCTGAAAATCAAATTCACTCAATTGTCCACTTGGTCCAGATGTGATCAGTCGGCCGACTCATGTCTGGAGCCCAAATTCTGCTTCTTTAGTTTAGAAATTAAACTATGAGGTTAACGTTGCTAGCACTAAAAGTCAATAGTCACGCAAATCTTTTACTTTCAACACAAATCCAAAACTTCTCTGGACTCACTCAAACAACATCAGTTTTCATTAAGGTGGATCAGACTAGTGCCTGTTCATTGGGACACAGTGCGACTTACTTTGAGATGTTAAAGTGAACTTCAGCGCCGCTGTTTTAGACAACACCAACGTCTTGTGTAAAAACGTGCTGCAGCATTCAGTCACATTAAGTCATACTGAGTCCTAAACCCCGCACACAAGTCTAATTCATCTTAATTAGTATTTGTATGTGGTTATTTGGAGTCCTTAGAAGTTTCCCACATATTTATGACCTCACAGAAATTGGTTCTAGATCTAGATTTGTGAAAACCTGCAAGCTGAGGTTTGGTTCATTTTATAGCTCACACTTAGTCATACTGTGTCCTAAACCTCATCCACAAGTCTAATACACATTAATGAAGAGCTGAATGGGGCTGATGGGTGTTTCCAGGCACACTGCATCACTCGGTGTATATCTGAGGTGAAAAACAAAGTTAGACCCATGTGGTGGTGCAATGGGGAATAATGGCAGTAATGCCATTCCACACATGTTCAGACTCTCATCCCCGGCTGCTGTAATGGGACGTCCTGACAAGGTTAAGGTCGTGAAGCTAAAGGCTGAATGAGGGCCTGGATGTTCGTACTTCTAATGGACTGTAGTAGCTGTCAAGAGACTTTTCTGATGATGATAATAATAACAATAGTAGGTCAAGTCTAGTTTATTTATGCAGCCCATTATCATACACAAAGGTCATTCAGTGTGCTTTACAGGAATAGAATAAAATATTATGCACAAAAATATAAAGTTCTTCAATGCAGCTTCAGTTTAACAGTAGTAGGGCATTGTGTTGCATGTCTGCAGCTTGGGTTTTTTTGTGTTTATTTTTTTTAACATATGATTTGTGTTCGAGTCATTTTATTGCCCAACAACAAGCCCAGCATGGAAAGAAACGAGTAAACTTGAAGCACATCACTGTGATGAGGCAGGGGGGATGTGACAGCTTGTTGTTGTCGTTTGTTGGTGGCGGTGTGTGTTTTCCGTTTCTTCTGACAGGCTGGTTGAGGGTTTATAAGGAAAACCCCAGGCCCAGGTCTGCTGAGCCTCTGAATGGGCCATTTTGAGACTTTATTTCCCCAAACTCGCTTATGCACTCTTTCTGTACTTCAGTTGTTTTTCTGACTTGGTATTTTGGATGCATATAGTCACTAAAGTTGAAGTTCATTTTTAGGACATCCTGTCTGGGACAGGGCAGGTATGACCCCTGTTTGTGGGGTTTATTATGGTCAGGGTGTCTTGGGTTTTTTTTCCTAGAGAACTTTTCTAAATGGACCATATTTGAAGCTTTATCAGGGACTGTTTTTAGAAATACATTGGGTTTTTTTTGTGTTTTGGGCCACACATTAATAAACATAGTCACTAAACTGGAAGCTTGTCATTAGAACGTCTTTTCTGGGGTCAAGCAGGTATGACCTCTGTTTGTTGGGGTCAGGGTGTGTTTTTTCAACTTGGGCCTGGAAAACCTCTCTGAATGGGCCTTTTTTTACGCTTCATTTAATGAAATAGCTTTTCAGGACTCTGGTTAACATAATCACTACACAAGGATGTCCTGCAAGAAGTTGGGTGGTGAATATGACCCCTGTTTGTTGGGCATTTGTGAGGTTTGTTGGTGTCAGAACTGGAGCTTCTCCAAATGGGCCATTTTTGAGGCTTTATTTGCTCCAAACATGGGGCTTGTTATTGGTTTAAAAAAAAAAATATACACACACACACACACACACACACACACACACACACACACACACAAACACTACTCACAAAAGGGATATTTGGCTTTTGGGGGAAATTAATGGAAAATGTAAAAAGTTCACACTACAGTGCTTGGAGTTGAGTGGCATTCATAATCCGGTTCCGCAGGGCACTGTTCACAATGAAGTGGTCATTAGTGTGGGATGTGGCCAAAGGACACCCACTTCTGTGCCTTTCTGTAACTCTTCTAGTCTTTCTGTAGTTCTGTTGCCACCTGCTAATGACACTCTGTGACACTCTAAACTCTAAGGCCTCTTTCGTCTGAGAACATCCTGTTTAAAGCCTCGCAATGGCGAGCTAGTGCTGATCAATTGTTCGGTGTCATCTTGGTCTCATGATGTGAAATTGTGAACAGACTATTTAAATACCAATAATGACTGAACTAGGAAATTAACTGGTTGATTCATGGATCAAACACACATACATACATATACACACATATAT
>JBBJLR010051889.1:0-11703 GCA_037577145.1 Brachypetersius gabonensis
CTGTGAGACTGTCTCTGTAACTAATGACTGTGAGACTGTCTCTGTAACTAATGACTGTGAGACTGTCTCTGTAACTAGTGATTTTGAGACGCTCTGGATAAGGGCGTCGGCCAAATGCTTCTTTACTTCCAACCAGCTCACAAAGTATCAACTATATTTAATATCAACTATAACTATATTAGTTACTTTCTTGTCTGTGTGCATTTATCTTCACGTTCATTTGTCTTTTTGCAGATGTAAATGGCTTCAAACTATTTACATAGTAGCTGCATAAGACCTTTGCACAGAACTGAGCCGCATAGCGTGACTCTCAGGCTTTTTCCCAGTTTACTGACCAGTGTCTAAATGTCACAGGCGCTCTGCCAGCATTCGAAATTCTTTGCAACAAGCATCCTTTGTTCCTGCCCCCGGAGAGAGAAAGATGTGAAAGACTTTGGATCTAAGCCCATTTCTCGCTTTCCCCTCATTACAGCTCTCAGAAGGAGTAGACTCATAGTCCATCTGTACCTACATGTAATGAGATCTTCAGATGGTATTCTGTTATCATATTTGATTGTTAGAATGTCATCAAAGTGAACATGACACATACATCATCTTGACCAAAGTATTGGGATGCATGACCATTACACCAACAGGAACTTTAATGATATTGCATTCAATTCCATAGACTTTAATATGAAGTCGGTCCCCCTTTGCAGTTGTAACAGCTTCCACTCTTTTTAGAAGATTTTCCACAAGATTTTGGAGTTTCTGTGGGAATTTGTGCTCATTCATTCAGTAGAGCATTTTTGAGGTCAGACGCTGATGTTGGTGAGAAGGTCTGGATCACAATCTCTGTTCCAATTTATCCCAAAGGTGCTGAATGGGGTTGTGGCCAGTCAAGTTCTTCCACACTGAACATTTCCAGCCCTGTCTTTATGGAGCTCGCTTTGTGCTCTGGGACACACTCTGGAATAGAAAAGGTTCTTCACCAAACTGTGTCCACAAAGTTGGAAGCATTAAGATTGTCCTTCACTGGAAGTAAAGGCCCAAACCCTGGAAAACAGGTGTGTCCCAATACATTTGTTCATATAGTGTACTATAGTGTGTTCATATAGTAAAACTCCCCAGCTGTAACTTGTAACTAGTTTGTGTTTTCCCTAATTCTGTTGCTACTAGTTGCTGTTTTCACACAATTATTTATTGCTGTTTACTTCTGTCTTTGCATTTGTTGCACACTCTGCTTCTGGAGTACAGTATAAAACTGTTCCCTCACATCAGTACTATTCCTGCTTCTGTCGGCTGCTTTGTATGTTATTGTTCTGTTGCTCCTGTGTTTTTTCCACTCTCTCTTTAGTTCTGGTTGCACTTACGTAGTCTTGTGGTGTTTCTGTTTTTTTTCTTTGTGTTACAATATGGCTCTGAAGGAACGTTGATGTCCTGATGGAATGTTGTGGTCCTGATGGAACGCTGCAGTTTTGATGGGACGTTGTGGTATTGGAGGAACGTTGTGAGACTGGAGGAACGTTGATGTTCTGATGGAACGTTGTGGTCCTGATGATGGAACATTGCAGTTTTAATGGAACGTGGTGGTACTGGAGGAACATTGTGGTCCTGATGGAATGTGGTCCTGAGGGAACCTTGTAGTACTGGAAGAACCTTGTGGTCCTGATTGAACAAGGTCCTGATGGAATTTTGTGGTACTGGAGGAACATTGTGGTCCTGGAGAAATGTTGTGGTCCTGATAGAGTGTTGTAGTTCCGGAAGAACTTTGTGGTACTGGAGGAACGTTGTAGTCTTGGAGGAACGTTGTGGTCCTGATGGACCATTGCGGTACATGAGGAACATTGTTTAATTTCATTATGTACTGTTTACATGGTTTAAAGGACAATACTTGACTCATGACAAATATTACTTTTTCTTAATTGTTGCACGTGTTGATGTTTCAGTTCTGCAGCCATATGCTTCTTCCAAAGGCACAGCGATGAGTCATTCCATCCTCCAGGGACCAGATGAGCAGACCAGATGAGTCTGTGGTTAATGGCAAAAGTGTGGTGAAACTCAGTCTGCATTCTCCAGGAATTGTGTCTGAGTGTCTGACAGTAAACATTTAATCCCACAAACACTTTTGCCTTTCAACCAAGACAGTAGGCTGCTAGTATAAGTGCAGTTTTAGTCCCATATGCAGTAATAAATGCGCATTGCAGTAAATGATAAATAATAATTGCCTCCCATGCACTGGCCTTATCCTTGAAAGATCACAAGCTCAACCTCCAGTGATGCCACAGCCATCTGAGGCCAGAAGTCCTTAATTAACCCTCCATCTCTTTCATTGCTAAACATGATGGCGGTCAGTGCAGGCATCTGTTGGCTACTGTAACAGATTTGGTGGTTAGTGATCTCCTCTAAGCGTATTAAGGTATCCATGATGTTGCATTTACGCCAGTTCAGAAAGATGCAGTGGCTGATTTCACCTGACTCATAGGAAGTAAACTCTAGCTAAATCATTTTATAATAGCTTTCAGTTTGAGCACCTTCACAATTAAATATTACATAACCTCATAATATATTTTCTTAAATAACATACACTATATGAATTGTGATAAATGGCAATTATTGTCATATTTATTTTTCTGTTGGTACCTGCCTAACCGCCAACAGCAAAACCAGGGCGCAGGTCCAGAATTGGCCAAAGAGGTCCATGGAATAAAAAGCCTCCGTGGAATAAAAAGCCTCTAGAATAATGTTGAATAAAATTGTATTCAGTCACATTAGTGCACTCTCTCTTTGCACTCTGTGCAGTCCTGTCCTGCACTTACATTTACAGCATTTAGCAGACCATTTATCCAAAGTGACTTCCATTCACTAACTACACTCTCACTGGAGAAACTTGGGGTTAAGGGTCTTGCTCAGGAACCAAGTGGTGGTGCTGCTGAAGGTAGGATTCAAACCCATGACCTCTTGGTCCAGAGGCAAGTACCCTACACACTAGGCTACCACCACTGATGCAGTCTTGTGGTCTTTCTGTTTCTGTTCTTTGTGTGGCACCCTGGTCTTGGAGGAACGTTGTTTGGTTTCACTGTGTACTGTGCTGATGGTTGAAATGACAAATACCTACTTTGACTTGACTTAAGTCAAAATAAACTTGTCATGTCAGCTATATGTCGACTATATCCATTTACACAGTGAGACGAGACGAAGTGGCTTTTGGAGTACATAAATACACATAACATACACATATATAAATAAAATATAAACTCTAAACTAGAAGTTCAAAAAAATGCAAGTTGTTTTGTTTTACAAAAATAAAATGAAAAAAAAACGTACTTTTCAGAATTTTTGACCCAATGGTGGCATGTTGGGCTGACCAGTGTCTAGTACTATGATAATACTTCTTTGAATTGAAACAACTATTTGCCCAATTTGCGTTTCCATCTTTGTACAGTGTTGATGTAATCGTGTCCCAGGGCGGCTGATAAGGGTTTTTAACAGAATATCATCATCTGTGATGGAGCTGCTGTCGCAAAACACATTTCTGAGGATTCTGCCAATAAGGTAATCACACTGGGTGTGTGCATGTGAGCATGAGTGTGTGCTTTTCTGCTTTCATGGCTGTCGTCCCTGAGGTAATAGCCGACTCTTTATGTCTCCGGTTATTGATTTCCTTTAACAGGCTCATGGATCGACCCGGGCAGCCCGGGCTCTTCACTCCACCGCTACTGCAGATATGCCGAGAAGCCGAGAGGCAGGGTGGGCCTGCCTGGACACCCACCCTCTTCTTACTCTGAGGAGATACAGAGCTAAAGAACATGAAAGACAAGGTAACATAGTGATCATGCTTACAGTGCCAAACTATGAAAATCAGTTCTGAAATTTGACCCACTTTATAGCCTGCTGTCAGGTTGAAGCATTGCAACATATAATTTATAACCAAAGAGATGGTAGGTCATGAACAGTGCAGTTAAATGATTTCTATAGAGAAATAGAGAGAAGAGATTGGTTCAGTAGAGCAAGTCAGTAAGGAAGATGCTGCCAGTCCATTAGCTCTTAGTGTTATCAGTTACTAAGCTGTAATAACACTGTAATAACTGTAATGGTTATTGAAGTTAATTAGGATCAATATTAGGATGTACAGTGTATTACTACTATACACACACACACACACACACACACACACACATATATATATATATATATATATATATATGAATATAGTACTCCAAAAGTATTGCAAACAAGCAAGAAATAAGAAAAAGTTTGCAGATTTTTTTTATAAAACTACTTGAGTACTTGAGTTTGTGAGCTAGTGAGGAGAACACAGGTTCAGTTCCAGGTTCCTCCTCGGTTCCTCCAGCTGTTGTTTGGATTGTGAAACTCCATCAGCAGCTTCTGATTTAATTTAATGAAGTACGGATTGAGTCAAACCAGGTTTCTAATGAAACTACAGTAATACTGAACTCACAGACATACTGAACAGAACATCTGTGTTTATTATTTTTAGTTATATCTAGTATATTCAGTAAAAAAAGTAAAAAAAAAAATACTCACTGCTCACCAAAACAGATTTCAAATATTGTTTTTGCAGGTGCCCAAGATTTTTTTTTTTAGTATGTCAGTATTAATCACATGCACATGTCAAGCACTGATGTTAGGAATGATAGATATTCCAGCAAGACAAGCCAAGATGCCATGCAGCTCATTAAGTAAAAGTCAGGCATGATTTAAAACCCAGAGAGATCTTGTGGTAATGTTGTGAAACATGTGGAGAAGAAAAATCCACACTGGTGTGTGTTCAGCACAGACGAATGTGTGGGAAGATCCTTTAAATCATTTTTCAGAATACAAGGCAAATCATGTCTTAATGTCTACAAGACTCAACCTAAAAAACAAAACATGTTCACTCTGTCTGACTGTCAGTGTATTTAGTTTAGTAGAACAAAAAAAATCTCATCTTTTATTGTTTTTTTTTTATCTTGTACTTGCACCCGCTGACTTTTCAGCATTTCACGATGAATGGATCAATAAATGAGGTCCAATAGAAACACCCCAAAATTAAAATGTGTTATCTTGGTTTGTTGAGGGGGTAGAGTGTTTAGTTTAGAGGGTGGGGGGTGGGAGGTGTGTGAGCTGTTTTGTCGACGGGGGTGGGGCTCCATTAACTTTTGGCACTGTGTTAAAGACAGTTTCAGTTTAAGTAAAGAAAAAACCTGATAAAAATGTTTCCTCACAGTGGCAATATATTGAAATCTTATATTAATGCATATTTCTGTTTTATAAGTTAAGGTGACTTGCACAATGCAGATTTATAAAGTTAAAGCTAAGATAAATCTTTACAGTTATTTTCACTTTTTCAAAGAACAACGAAATATAAGGTGCAGTCGACTCAGTGTGAGGCATAAATTCAGACAAGGTACTTTTTAATGGTGTATATTTTAATTACTCAAGAGGATAAATGATAAACAGAGTGTATCATCTTGAATACTTGAAATAACAAAAGGTAGTTTTAGGTGCTCAAGTATTCTGTAGGATATATAATGAAGTGTTAAGTGTACAAATAAACCGTTAATAATAAAAATAATAATAATCTGTTTAAAATAATAAAAATGGGCTGTGACTGCCACTTTTTGATATTAATTTTTATTAAAGCTTAACCAACATCCACGGCTCTCTTCATCATCCTGGCACAATAATTACATCAATAAAGTTTTGGACTAGAAAACTATAATAATTTTATTAATTTATCTGCAACCAAACTGCCTTCATTTGATTAAAAACACTGATTCCAAACTTCTGAATGGTGATAACAAAAATACATTAAGGCAAACAGTAAGACCACATGATCATTATCTCCTTTTCCAAATAATATAGAGGTGCTACAAGCTGTTATTACTGTTGGCATCGACGGATAAATAAATCTGCCAAAGACCTGGAGATGAAAGTGCCAGACACTAATGTGTCATTTAGCATCCTGGTGATAATTGTGCTTTCTCTCATATGATGTTCCTATTTACTCATATGTTTCAAAGCCACAGCTATAAATCTCCAGTGCTGTGGAATATTTAAAAAATACATATACAGCACAGTGCAGAAGTCTTAAGCACCTGCAAAAATAACATTTAAAACAGATTATATAAGCAGCGAGTGGTTCTCCGCACCAGCTCACAATACTATTTAAAAAAAAATAAAAAATCTGGATATGTTTTACTGCTTTCTTGATTGT
This sequence comes from Brachypetersius gabonensis, assembly GCA_037577145.1. Classification (NCBI taxonomy): domain Eukaryota; kingdom Metazoa; phylum Chordata; class Actinopteri; order Characiformes; family Alestidae; genus Brachypetersius; species Brachypetersius gabonensis. Next base: position 6,200 of record JBBJLR010051889.1, read on the forward strand.
CTGCAGTTAATCTAATGTTAATCCAGCAGAAAGACACTTTATCACACTGTGAGAAAACAATTGGCAGAGGTGCTAAGACTTTTGCACAGTGCTGTACATTCATTATTCCTCAACCTGAATCAGGATGTCATGAATCCACTGTCTCCATTAGACTTAATGCTTCACCTGTTCCCTTTGGCTTTAATGGACTTTTTACGGTGATGTTTACAGATATGGCTTTTCCTTTAAACCCCACTGATCTCAGGTCAGTCAGAGATTGTTGTCTGTCTTCTGTCTCAGCACATTATGGTTCCATGTCGTTCTTCTCTGCCTCGCCGCGCTCTTACAGTAAACGCAGTCAGCTGATGCTTTCACTTCGTCACAAAAGTTCCTGTCACTCAGTGGTCAGGTTGGTGAGGGGGGAGCAGCCGTGGGAGGGGTGGATTAATGGAGCATAATGGGACAGTAGAGTGTGAAAATGTACAGAGAGAAATGAAAGCAAAATACATGAGCATCTACTGGCGAAGCAGTACGTTCTGGAAATGCTGGACTGACGTTTTCTCTCTTTGGCTGGAGAGTTGTTTTGTTTCTGTGAAGTGAAGCGAGTCATTACACATAACAGCACATTCACCCTTTTATTCACTCAAATGGAGCTGAATTTGAAACACCATAGGGTCTGGACTGGACTACAAAAAGCTCCTTTTTTAGTAGAGTCACCTGATGATTCAATACAAACACAAATTTATCTCTGCAGTCCATTCGAGTGAGTGCTGTTGGGGAGGAAGGTAATGGAGATCTTTATAATATTGAATTACACTTTATTACTGGTAAAATACCTTAAACCAGGGTCTCGGCCAGTCTCTGGGAAACAAAAAGTGGGGGCGGTGGGACAAAGTTGGTGGAGACACCCCTCTCCGCTATAATGGTTTCGTCCCCCATTCCTTAAACCCAACACTGTGGTGTAAAGCAGGCTTCTTATCTGTGCAGATATTTTAGAAATATTTAATATTTTATTTAGAAAGCTCTGTTGAAACAGATGCCCCCCCAAACATATTTAATGTCTCTTTAGACTCAGAACTACAGAATTTAGTAAGTGTCATGTCGACTTGATACCAAGGAGAGAGAGGCGCAAGTGCGGATTTCCATGGTACTATGACTTTATTTACAGAACTCAAAGAAGGTACGAGGGCCAAAACACAAACCAAACTGAGACACTGAAGACAAGTCATGTGTAAACATAAATTACGGGTAACAGACGGTGAACCAATCCTGGGTTACGACCCAGGAGAAACCTAAACATACAGGGGCCTGTACCAAGAATGAATGAGAACCAAAAATCATTTCAACTTGAACACCGGCTGGCTGTGACTACTCACCCGACCGGTGTACACTCATACATGTCAAAATAAAAGTCAAGTCAGGCCAGGGCGGCCTCTAGTGGCCGCTGACCATGGGTGTTACAGTAAGAAAGCATTTTCATTCGAAAAGTATGTGCAAAAATACAACAATTTAATGTTTCATTCAGATTGGTGTGTTTTTGCTCTATATATTTTTCCTTGCTGCATATTAATTTATTAAAATATATATTAAATATAAAGTTTAAATTATCAGCCTTGAAAACCATGGATGTTTAATATATATGTCTAAATGAATTCAAACATGTGATTTGCAAGACATTTTGGTTGTGTGTCTATGTAAATATATATACCACAGATTTTTGCTGAGTAACCTAATAGCTTATTAATGTCTAACACTGGATCCACATTCTAATTATAATTACATTTGGTGGCTTTTCATAGGTCAGTACTGAGGAATAATTACATTTATTTTTTTAATGACAAAGACAGTAATATATATGTCCAACCCCCCAACCAGCCCCCCACCACTGGCCCCTTGGATCTGGAGGGAGATTTTCTCACAGCTCAGTCAGATGCTTTCACGCAGGGTTAGAAGCATGTTCCCTGTTCCCTGGGTGTCTCATCTACATCCATAAGGCTGATGAGCAGATTCCTTTGGAGAGTTCAGAGACAGCCGGTGTCAGTTTACATTCTCTCATTGTCCTGTCAAATGCAGCACTCTATATATAGCCTCACGCTGGCCTTCGTCCAATTAGTGTGAACAGGGCGTGGCACAGCCTACGCGAACATTTCTGCTGAGTCAGTGCAGGTTGCAGTGCTGAAAATATTAGAGACCAATGCAGTGATCCAAATGATTCAGCTGTTTTGAGGAGTGAGCTGCTCCATGGAGAAGAGTGACGAGATGAAAATCCTACTTTAATTCAAGCCCTCTTTTCCGCAGAGTAAAAACCATCAGCGCCTCTGTAGAGCCCCACACTCTACTCCATAAAGAAAGAAAGATCTCAATTTAAAAATTTCAAAAAGATAGCAGACACACTTCTTTTGGAACTTTGCAACACACCATAATGTGAAACCAAACTCTGTGACTGTTTCATGGTCCTCCATAGAAGATCAGAGTTAGAGACTGATCTGTTCTCATTCTGTGCAGCTTTGCACTCATGGGAGGACTCAACCACATAAATATGCAAGTCTCTTCGGTGCTCTAGATTTTTCTACATATTCTCTAATGCTCATTTTTAATCATGGAATGGGAGTATCACTCTCTGTGCATCTTTTCTATAGCAGCTTTTTGCACAGGCCTTATGTTATGGTTATAAAGTCAAATATTTTTATCACTTATCCATTTATTTCATGAACTGCGAGTTTTATTCTTGGAAAAGTCTTGATTGGACAACTATAAATGAAAATATGTCTTTTCTAAGATGAGAGAATCTGTAACAGTGCAGGTCTGACTCCTATTAACTGGTTGTTGGTGATACAGAGTCGAATTCTAGACTGTCCTTTAACTTTAAATGCACTCGTTACTGTTTCAGCACTTAATAGCTTATTAAATATTAACACTCGCCTGGTGATAGGTGGGTTTTTGCAGGTCAGTAGTGATGAATAAAAACAAATATTTGCCATTTTCTAGCATATACAGGTCCTCAAATGGTGAAAACACTGTGAATATATTGGTGAGCAAAGAACATCGAGGGTTTTTAGTAAATATTAAGGGAGTGACATGCAAATGTAGAAAATCTCAGTGTGTGCCAGAATTCTTGACTGTTATATATAATAATAAATATATTCATACCCCTGGTAAATTTTGACTTAATTTCTTTTATTCAGCAGCAAGTTTGATTGGAAATGACACAGGCATCTCTCAGAAGACAATAAGACGATGTACAAGAGGCGTCACTGTGGAGAAAAATGTTTCTCAGGTTTATTTACATTTGAACAAAAAATGGCATGTCCTAAAATAATTCATAACCTTCTCAATAATTAATAGAAAAGCCTTTATTGGCTCTTACAGCAATCAAACGCTTCCTGTAAGTGCTGAGGAGCTTTCTGCACGTCTCCACTCATGTTCTCCCACAGACTGGGACAGAATGCAAAAGGTATGAATAATGATGGACCTGCCACTTTTTGTTCCAATGCAAATAAAAGCTGAGAAATATTTTTCTCCACAGTGACGCCTCTTGTACATCGTCTTCTTATCTTCTGGGAGACACCTGTGTCAGAAACTTGCTGGTTAAATAAAAGTCAAAATTTGCGAGCGGTATGAATAATAACTGTGTAAACACAAAACAATAAAATCACCCGCCCAATATTTTACAGCCCCCCATGACGCCAAAACCCGTCTCACCCAATAAGACATGAACTCCGCAAGACCTCTGAAGCTGTGCTTCCATTATAACAAATGAATTTTTTATTTCTATACGTCTATAATTTTAAACAACTGTTAGAGCTCAGCGCCTCCCGGTTTATTCCTCCTTTTCATGCTCTGAGATCTCATATTTAATTAAAGTAATGGAACGATCTATAAGGTTACAGCTCTGCATTCCCTTTAGATTAAATATGAATCCGTTGTCAGGACAGCTTTCGGATTAACATGCAAAATAATTATCCAGAGTTATCAGCTGATGATCCGGGCAGCATCGCTCCCGTTACTCCAGGCTTTAGCGGTCCCTCGTTAATGAATTTTTAAGAGGGCTCTATCAGAATTCATTATATCCCGGGGGAAGATAGAGGGCGGACTGGGAGAAAAGAGAACAAACTGGGGAAAAAGTGGCTCTTATGTAATTCGGTTCCCTACATTCTTCCCCCCCCCCCCCCCATCTGCTCCACTGCTCTCCCTGTTAAGTGTGTCCCAATCGGTCTAAGCACTGAGAGCCCAGCCCACTTTCATAAGAGCCACTCTCTTGCACACACTCACTATCCACACACACACACACACACTCGCCAGCAGCCCAGCGAACAGTCAGGAGCTCGAGTGACCAGTGGTGAGACACAGCAGTGAAGGACCCAGCCCAGCCCAGACCAGCAGGATGGATGTTTTTAAGAAGGGATTCTCCATCGCTAAGGAGGGAGTGGTGGCTGCAGCTGAGAAGACCAAGGCCGGGGTGGAGGAGGCCGCTGCCAAAACGAAAGAGGGGGTGATGTATGTGGGTACGTACTGAACACTTCAGTCACTCAGAGACACACAGCATTACTAGCTCTAACCTGGAACACATCTACACATCTGGAGTATATATTAGGGTCTAAAAATGAAGTGCAGTATTTCTCTTTCAACATAACCTTAAAAATGTGTGTGTATATATATATAAATCTAAAAAAGGAGTGCAATGGTTCTTTCATGTGCAATATTTCTCTTGCATATATATACACACACACACACACGCACACGCACACACACACACACACACACACACATATATATATACATATATATATATATATATATATATATATATATATATGCATGCATAAACATATATATTTAAATGTATATAATATTTTTTATTGTGTTTTTTTAATTATACTGTTATAATGAATAGTTTTTTCCCTATAAGTTGCTTCTTCCACTTTCTCCTCTTGTTTTGTCCACTTTGCTGCTGTAACGATGCAAATTTCCCACCTGTGGCACTTATTTTAAAAATGTTACATGACCAGAAAAAGGATCAGAAAGCTACCTGTATCAGATCACAGGCATTAAGATTTAGAAGTGTGTCATTTTACGAACAGCGGGTTTTATGTAGTACCAATTGTTTTATTATTATTATTTAACTGAGCTTCATTTGGCTGCAATGATAATATGCATAATTTGCAGCAATGTAAATCATTTAAACCTCTTCTGAGGTGAAGAATAACCGGAGGACAGGTGAAGCTGGGCTTACTTTTATAAAGCAGAGAAAAGTGGAGCTGGTTTTCCTCTTCGTGTCTGAGAGCAGAGCGGCAGGAGGAGGGCTGGTGTCAGTATCTGAGCTGTGTGTGTTTATCAGATTTTGGTCCTGATGTGCAGCGGCGCTGGAGGGTTGGTGGACTGGCCAGTGTCTACCACCTGCCTGCCTGCCTGCCACACTGCTTCAACTACCAGACTTATCAGGCTGAACAGGGCAGCACACACACACACACACACACACACACACACACACACACACACACACACACACACACACACACACACAC
>JBBJLR010051917.1:0-11702 GCA_037577145.1 Brachypetersius gabonensis
ACTCAGTTACTATTTGTGAGAAGTAACTAGTAACTATAACTAATTACTTTTTTAAAGGTACGTGCCCAACACTGGTCCCAACACTTTTTATTGGTATAGTGCATGTGGGTGATCCTTTTAGAGGTATAAAGAACATTGATGTAGTATGAAGGTACTTTACAAATGTAATGTTCTCTGGCAATTTTTACATTATGTGGAAGTTCCTAAATCATGGGAAAAGATTTTTCACACTCACATCGCCTTTATATAATTTGTTCCTTTGAGATATATCAATTGAAAAGTCAGAATATAACTACTTTTGTTGCTTAAAGAACTTTTCCAAACCTTACAAAAACTCTCTGTTCTTGAGATGTTAGTGTGAGGAACCTCTCAAAGGTATAAAGATCCTTCAAAATATAAGAACAAGGTCTCAACGCACTTCATTGCCATGGATTCCATGTTAGTGTAGGCAAGTGAATCATAGACTAACAGACCAGTCAGAGGCAGGTCTGTGGTTTGATGAGACAGACTTTTAAATTTGGACATGACTTCATTTAGTTTCTCATCACATGGTGGATCAAACGTTGACTACATTAAAGCACACAGTTTAGTTTCTTTGTTCTTTTCTGTACTTCATGTTTCTCATGAAGCGTGGTTTGAGATTGTGATGTTGCAAAATGCAGTGTGGGTGGGGGGACAGGATAAAGAAAGAGTAAAGAGAATAAAAGAAAGAAAGAAGAATGTGACAAAGAGAGAGGGAGAAGGAAAAACAGACTGAGACTCAGAGAAAGAATAAGAGAAAGTATAAGAGAATGGAGAGAGAAAGACAGAAGACAGTGGCAGGAAAACATTTTGCCCTGCGGCTGAATAGCACTGAGTGGCTACTCTGTCACAAGCCACAGTTTCCTGTTAAAGGACTGCTTTCTCAAAACCTCACACTCACACAGTCCCCCACACCCTGTCTGCCCAGCCGTCGCTTCAGCCGTCAGCTTCGCCGCGTTTAGTCCATTGCTGCCAAAATGTACACACAAGAGATATTTCTTGTATTCTTACTGAATGTCGGAAGTGCAGGTAAGAGCTTTTAGCATCACTGTCCTCTTGCTAATCTGATTAGATATTAAACAGTTAATAAAGTGAGACTTTTTGTGGCATTTGGTTAAGAGGAGCATCACGGCAGACTCTGCCATTACACGATCAACATTTTAGGCTCAAACACAGACAAACAGTATTTAAGTACAAAGATTCTTAAGTTTCTTCCACAGTCTTTGAATATTTAAAAAAGTTCATAGGTGTTTTTTTGTGGCACTCATATATTTCCCCATTCTTCATGAAAACATAAAATAGGTACAGAGTAATTAAAAGTAATGTATTAGAAGAAAACTGACAGTGGTAAGCTTTTCAAACCAAACCGTGGAATGTAGAAGATTTAGAAACTTTTGTTCATATTTCCCCTTAATTCTTTATATGAACGTATTTATGAGACAATTGCGTTATAAGATAATATGAATATAATATGATATGATATGAATATGTTGAAATGTTGATGGAAATGCTGTTTTCATTTCTAACAAAAATCATTGTAGCACAATTGGGAAACAACACATTTAACATATTTCTCCTAAGTTCTTCCTAGGAACATTAACAAAATGTTTAAAACCTTAAAATACTCAATTGAGAATTTGATAATAAGCAATTAAATAATGATGTGTGTGTGTGTGTGTGTGTGTGTGTGTGTGTGTGTGTGTGTGTGTATATAAGTAGCTGCCTTTAACCCTGATGGACTGTGTTATATTCTGGATGGGATTCTAGTGATCTACGGCATCATTCTAACCTTTCTCTACTGCAGACTGAAGGTAAGCGCATTTTTATTCAGGTTCGAAATGCTGGCAGTCAGAACTAAATACACTGGATGTAATGTTGTTAAGAATAAACAGTAAATCTAAATGAAACGCTCTGCATGCCCTGCTTGCGCGATCCCCACCGCTGTGAACAATTCAGTGTGAATTAGTTTAGTACATTTCTTCACTGAGATTCGTTTACATTTGCCTTGTGTTGATTTCCCTCCTAACGAGAGATTTTTGGAAGACTTTTCAAAAAGGCCCATTTGCAAAATCTGTGTTCTGCTGTAATATTAGCATTATATTTATTTATATCAGTTGAAGAAATAGTCAACAGCTTTTTTTTCATTAAATTAATACAGTGAAGAGAATTTTACACCATGCTTTTGGTTTCTGCCAGAACGAGCGATCAACCTGTAAACATCAGTTAAAACCCCGGCGTTAACACTGTCATGGTCTTATACGCGCCACCATAATGCCTCTAATCCATCAAGGCATGGACTGCACAAGACCCTGAACATCCCACAGATGCTGTATTAGAATAAGCTCTTGGTCAAATCAACATCTGTCTGTTATGTTCCGCAAACCATCCCTAAACAAACCGTGAGGCAATCTTTGGGTAGGTGGACTGTATCAAAGTAACATCCGCATGAATGCAGGACCCAAGGTCCAGAACATTTCCCAAAGCATCACCCTGCCGCCGCAAATCTGTGCCTGGAATTAAAAACTACGTTAATGAAGATCAGCATGTTCTCATTGTGTTCGTTGTCAGTTTAGCTTAAAAATAAGCTCATGTTTTTATTTAAACACACGCATTAAAGCGCATTGTAATATTAGCATTATATTTATTTATATCAGTTGAAGAAATAGTCAACGACTTTTTTTTCCATTAAATTAATACAGTGAAGAGAATTTTACACCATGCTTTGGTTTCTGCCAGAACGAGCGATCAACTCATCATCAAGAAACACAAGGAAACCAAAAAAACTTCTCATCCGTCTCTAGAGGCCCCTTTTCACACTTCTATTTTTAGGAATGTGATGCTGGTAGGAAACTACAGATAATTAAAAGCATACCATTTATTGTTTGGTACATGGTTAGTAGTGTATAGTTACAGTGATCAAGGCATTGTTCTAATTTATTTCTGTTGCATAATCAGATGACTTTATTTGCAAAAGGTAAATCTGTCATTGCTTTACAGGTTTAATGGAAACAGTATAAGATGATGTAATATTTTGCACCATTAACTGCAAACGTTACGCTGATGTAAAGCTGTATATTGATGCTGTTGGACCAGAACACACATTTTTTCAGTATTTATTTAACAAAAAAAACTGTAAATATTTCCACTAAACCTTGGTTTTCACGGGTGTCAAGCGTCCCATTACTTCCGTCCCGCTTCCTCTGGACTCTAAGGTTATCTTGTTTTTCTATAACAAACCGAATAAAATGCGAATGCCTTAATGCCATAAATGTTTGAGTTGAGATTTACAAGAAATATTTAACTGCAACGGGGTTGAAATGAACCCGGCTGTTAAAAAGCTCCTGATTTGTTTAAAGTGTTTGCTATCCACATATTATCGCACTTACAAAATAAAAGCATGCAATACACTACTGTTGAGTTAATTAGTTAATGTTGCCTACAGTAATGCGATTAATCGTGATAGAGTCAATAAACAATCATCATTAAAGTCAAGCCTTCAGCAAATAACAAACAGGATAAATACAGTCAACGACATTTTGACTTGTGTTTAACTTTTCAACACTGAATGTAATGTTGGAAAGAATAAACAGTTAATCTTAATAAAACACACCACTGCTGTGTACAATTCAATGGGAATGAAAGTTAGTACATTTATTAATTGATATTTGTTTACATTTGTCCTTTATTGATCTACTTCCCAATGACGGATGTTTGGAAGACTTTTCAAAAAATCCCATTACATTAAAATACCTTTTTATAATATGCTATATAAATAAACTTGACTTGACCTGAGCAAAAAAAGGGTTCTTTGATGGTGCCACTGTTTATTCATTCATCGTGTGCTGCTCAGTGAATGAACATATTACTGTGTTTAACAACAACAATCCTATCTGCTCCCATTACATGTAATGAAGATGCGTGGAAACAACACAGATCAACCAGGGGTAGGCCACCTTCTTTCTGGATGTATATTTCTGCGTCGGCCTGTTGGTCTGCATACCCTTTGTCTGTACCTCACTTCCTCTCTGTGTTCTCGGTTCTGCTTCCTGTGTGTAGTGACCACTGACAGATATTTATGTACAAATACACACATATTTCCACTGAGCCTGACAACACACCACTTGCTGGTGCCTAAAGTCTGAACTCTTATAAAGAGACCACACTATGCTACATTTTTTCACTCTTCTCCCAACATACAGTCTTTTGAAAGGCTGTAGATAGAAAAGGGAACTGTTTTTTTCTTAGAAAGATTACACCACTTGCCACAAACTGTAAGAAAACATAATGTTGAGAAACTTTGTTCACAGAAATATTCTTGTAGCTTTTTAAGGTTCACTGTATTTTCTCTCTTAAAACAGGAGAAGCAAGGCGAGGGCATCTACCAGGTACAGTCACTCATTCAGATCAAAATATATCCTCATTTTTGTTTGTTTTTATTGGATTACACAAGTGGTGTCCAATTCCAGTTTGATAATTCACTACTTTTCACTGCATTTGGGAACAAATGAGTTGAGCCAGTTGTGTTTGAGAAGAGTAATCAGCCGACTATGAGATATAAGACATAAGAAATGGATCAAAATTTCATTCATAAAATCTATTAAATCTATTAACTTTAAAATGAACCTCCTAAGGTGCCACTTTGCCTCTAGGAAACACCCATTTAGGGTTTTTTACTGACGCAAAATTCATCCTAAACATTATGTCATACCCCAAAGTAGCCAATAACATAGTGTCCATCTGCAGCTCAGTGTGGAAAATGTGTTTTATGTTGGGAATTTTTAAACTCATGGAGCTGACATGCAATGAACTTTCACCACATCCACAGTTTTCGTTCTCCTTTTCAGGTTTTTTCCTTATGGTATCAATGTAAGGCATCACTGAAGTGTGTCTCCCTCACACCTTTTTCCATTTCAGGTTACTTTTTTCTCATCAGCAGCTTTGTACACATACACAGTGTGATAAGACTGTAACAGTAGGGCATGGAACCGCATAGTAAATGTAATCCTTCCAGAATGATTAGTATTGCACCATAAGTTATAAGTAAGCAAGCTTGAATTTCTTCTGTTAAACTGCTATTTTTGATGTCCACTTAGACTTCCTTGGTTCTAGATTATTACTTTGTTGTGTGCTCTGTGTTTGTTTCTTGGCTGCCTTTGTCTCTGGTGGGGTTAGCTTTATTAGTTTCATTGCAATCCACTAGAGAATTCTGACCAGGGGGGTATTCCATGAAGCAGGATTAAGAGAAAGTCTGACTTTCCCTTACTTAGTGGTAATTAGTGGGCATGACTTGCACTCAGGGAAAGAGTCCTCATACTTTCAACTCCTTCGCTCAGTATCCTTTCTTCTCTTTCCTATTTTATTCTGCTCTGTTTTAGTTTTTTTTCTGTCCACTAGTGATGGCAAAACGAGGCTTCCCGAAACATTAAGGCTTTCCAGCCCAAAGGTTCGCCAAAAGGTTCATTACCCTCATTAGCCTCATTGAGTCGTGCTCGCTAGTGACACCTGCTGTACAAAGACATATATGACACACAAATCAATTAAGCATGAGCCAGAGCAGCCGCCACCTTTTCCAGGTAACTTCCCGCTTTCCGCGGGTTTACGTCCCAAGAGCGTATTTAAAAACCGTGTTGCCTATTTTTATAGTGTAAACCCTAAATATGCCCTCAAATATTCCCCCAGAACACTTTAATTTCTGTTTAGACTCAGTTTAAAGCATTACCCATAAAGAAAAAACCCATTTGTTTAGTCAGGGCACAGATTACTAAAACCAACTAAACAGCTCTCTGTGCTGATGTTCACTTAAGTCAGGGATATGGTTTATTTGAGTGGGTGTATGAGAGGTAGAGAAAAAAATCGTTAGCATTAGCGGTTGGCATTAGCAGCCTGCAAAGACTCGTACACCAAAGAAACATTGAAATAACTCTCTCTACCCACGTGTTTAGACAAAGACACAAGCCTCAAATCATCTGGCACGCCCCTTTTTGGTAGACACGCGCCAAAGGCTCACTTCAAATGTCACAATACTACTGTTCACAAATCTTTCATCTAACAAGAGACAGTCCCTATCAGCATGGGAGATCACAGTAACCTCTCTTAGCTGCTTTTCTCCCACAGCCTTCTACAGCGTTCATGCTGGTCTGTGGAATTGCCAATCCTGCAAGCTGACTTCATCTCTGGACTGGCGCCTTTTCCACTGGTTCCGCCTGGATCACACAGGACTCTGGGTGCTCACTCCTCTGCCATGCACTCTCTACACTACAGGCAGAGGAGGGGGTACAGGTTTGCTTCTCTCATAGATGCCGTTTTACGCCTGTCAGTCTTTCCCAGATCAACATCTCATACTTTGAATTCCATTCTGTTACTTTAACATATTCAACTAAGCTTTTCTCGCCCACCTGGCCCTCTGAGTAACTTCACTGACAATCTTGGACCTCCTTAGCTCATTTCCAGATGACGACTCTCCACTCATCCTTCTCGGGGAATTTCATCTTCCAGGTGACAAGTTGCAGTCCTTTCGTCTTTCGGCCTGTTCCTCAGCGGGTCTCCTCCGACCCACAAAGCAGGCAACGGTCTTGACTTATCAACCAGACCACTTTCTATGTTCAAGATACGTCCACTCCTCTACATGTTTCTGACCATTATCTTCTATCTTTCAAATTTCCTCTTCAGACCTCCTCGTCTCATCACACACATGTAAGACCTGCGACTATGGATCATTTTCTCTCCCTAACTCCACTAACCCTGTGGTCCATCTTTAGTTGTGTCAGCTACCAATTAAATTCCCTCATCTCTCTAAATAGCTCTATTAGTCTCCCTTGTCTTCCAGACTGAAGCGTGTCTCAACTCCTGCTCCATGCCTGTCTGAGGTCCTGTGAAGTAACTGAGGGGAACTGAGAGCAGCTGAAAGAGGATGGAGGACAACACTTTGAGACCATAACATTATTGCTTATTGCTTTCTTTTATCGAAACTTACCTATGATTTAAGTCTTTCTTCTACACAAACAAGTTTGAGGAATCAGCATCCAACCCTTGCAAGCTCTTTGCCACCTTTTCATCTCTTCTTAAATCTCCATCTCTCCCTGTTTTTCCTGCTCTCTAATCAGAAGACTTCACCATGTTCTATGATGAGAAGATTGACATTAGTAGATATTTCCTCATCAAGCCGCCTGCCAGCCAGCAGCCAGTCCATGCTTCCCAGTTTCTTGGCTTCTCAATTGCTCCTGATGTCCATCAAACCCACCCTGTCTCGGCTGGACCCTATCCCAACGATTACACGCCAGATTGCGTCTTCTGATCTAATCCTACATATTTTCTACATTGTCATTGGCTCCTTAACAACTGGCCATGTCCCATCTGCAGTGGTCACACCAATTCTGAACAAACCCACACTGGACTCAAATATCAACAACTATAGACCAGTGTCTCTTTAACTTGCTTTCCTTTTTTTAGAACCAACTCAACATCTTTCTCAAAACAGGCTTCAGGACTGTCACCAATCCAGATTCATGACCATGCACTCTATTGAAACTGCACAACTTACCATGTGCGAAGAACTTCATGCAAATCTGTCTTCTGCTCTGATTTTTCTTGACCTCTTGTCCACTGGTGTTCCACAGGCTCAGTTCACTCTTCTTTTGTTCTCTTGGGGATGTCATAGCCTCACATGGCTTTCCCTACCACTTTGATGACACGCTCCATTTATGATCAGGTCTCAACCCGCATCCCAGACTGCCTGACTGATCAAGCAGCGTGTTGCTTCTCGTCCTCTCAGGGCTTCGAGCACTGCTCGTTTTGAACCTCCATTGCTCAAAGAATTATGGAGCTAACTAAGCATTATGCTCATAAGTCCGAGTGCTAGGAAAGGGAGGAGAAAAAATATATTAGTGATATCAAAACCCAGGATACTCGGATGTATCAAGGGTGGGGACGACTTGGAGAACCAGGCTGTGGACTGATGTGAGCTGAATCAGCTGAAGCTCAACATCCAAGAGACCAAAGAACTGGTGGTGGACTTGCAAAGATCACAATCTCCTGTCACTCCCCGTCCAGTAGAGGGTGGATGTGGAGATTGTTCAGGACTACAAGTACCTGAGTGCACACACTGACAACAAGCTGGACTGGTCTGGGAACTCTCTGGCCACTTACTAGAGGGGTCAAAGTAGGCTGTATTTCCTGCGTGGCCTCCGATCTTTTAGAGTCTGCAACACCGTGTTGCGGATGTTCTATGAGTCTGTTGTGCCGTTTTCTATTCTGTGGTTTTCTGAGAGGAAGAGACTGAACAGACTGATCAGGAAAGCTGGCTCTGTAGTGGGTGAGGAACTGGAAACTGTGGCTGAAAGGAGAACATTGTCCAAACTTCAGTCCATCATGCACAATGCAGATCATCCACTCCACAGTGTGGTAAACGATCTGAGAAGTGCCTTTAGCCACAGACTGACCAGCATAAGGTTCTCCACTGAACACCACAGAAAGTCCTTCCCTCCCACCGCCATCAGACCCTACAACTCCTCCCTCAGTCACACACCCACACAATAATCTGTGTAATAGCCTGCTGCTCTTTTCTATATATTCTTATGGGTTTAAAAACCATCTTTGTGTATAAGACTATGTGCACAAGACTATTTTACCTTGATGTGAAACAGTCTATGTGCAATACAGTGCAATGTTCTTACCTGGTGCTAAAACATTGTGTATAATGTCGCATGCTGTCCTCTAAATAGTGCTAAATCACTTAATTACCGTTTGTTTCCTGGATTTAACCTATTAGGGAAGAAAGAAACATATAATATGGCCTATATTTGACATTTGTCCAAGTATAACTCAAATAAATGGAAACCACTATTTTAACAAGTGGGACCTATAGCAGATGTGTTAACCTTTTATATAGAAATGTTATAGAGTAGGTAAACAAGAGTATGCATGCAAGACTATGTCAGTCAATGTGATGTCTTTATCACATCATTTAATAACATCTGACCATGCTTTATGTGAAATCATACCTTTATTTTCTTTTTTTTCTGTCAGGATTTGAAGGCCCATACTCAGGACACCTATGACACCCTCCACGTTAAGAAGGGGTACAAATGAACGAACTTTTATTTTATTTATTTTTTTCTGAAAATAACTCTGCGAAGCTAATGGTCAGTTATTCCTCTTTCTGTTTTTTTTTCTTTCTTTTTATTAAGTCGTTTTTATTATGTATTAAAGCTTTCGTTTTTGTCCAACATTTGCTTTTTGAGATATTGCCAAAGACAGCTTGGCCATGTTTTGCCTAATAGTCAACTGTTTAGTGCTAAGAGCTAGTTTTAAGAGAAAGTTAAAAATTGTAATGAGATTAAGTGTAATGTTGAAAAATAAACAGATACATTTCTGCATTTATTAATGAGATGTGGCACTGACTTGTTTCTTAAGTGAATGAGACCAAAAAAAACCTTTCCTGACGTAGTAGTACACTATAAATACACTATATGGCCACAAATACTGGGTCACACCGTTTAATCATTGAGTTCAGGTGGCCCCTGACTTGCAGTGAAAGACAATCATAATAAATCAGCAGGAGACTTTTTGGACAATGCCGTGCTATCAACTTTGTGGACACAGTTTGGGGAAGACTCTTGTCTGTTCTAGCAGATGGTTTGGACATGTCCAGTAGAAGGATGCTGAGGTTGGAGTCACCAGGCAGGAGGCTGAGAGGAGACCAAAGAGGAGATGTATGGATGCGGTGAAAGAGGACATGAAGTGAGTTGATGTGAGGGTTGAGGATGCAGAAGACAGGACGAAATGGAGACAGAAGACTCGCTGCGATGACCCCTGAAGGGAAAAACTGAAAGAGAAAGGATGACTGTGCCCCAGAGCACAAAACAAGGTTTGGTGTGGAAGAACTTGACTTGTCCACAGAGTCCTGATCTCAAACCCACGCAACACTGGAGAACTGGAGTTCCACTCTTCTTGGAAGGTGTTCATGAAGTCAGGCACTGGTGTTGGACAAGAAGGCCTGGCTCACCTTCTCCGTTCCAATTGTTAGAGCTGCAAAAAGGAGGGTTTAAAGCCTATGGGTTTGAATGCAATGTCATTCCTGTTGGTGTAATGGTCAGGCATCCCATTAATTTTGTCCAGATAGTGTAACCCAGGGGTCACCAGCGGGGTGAACCCCCCCCCCCCGAGGACCACATGAGGAGCCCACAGATCTGTTCTAAAACAGTACACCTTGCCAGTGAACGGCATCTGCCATTTAATTTGATCCTGTATCTATTATACTTTAATCACATTTCTATTTCTATAGATTTGAAAATTACAGTATCTTAAAAAAGCTATTATACATGAAGTTTTGATAAGTTTAAGTGAACTTTGTTCGAGTGTATCAGACTGGCAGCCCTGTGGCTCAGCGCCCCCGTGAAGTAGCTCTCGGTTTCGAAATGGTTGGTGACCGCTGGAGCAGTCTATGTATAGAAAAATGATTAAATCAACTCAAGGTCATTTAATTATTGCTGGTCTTGTAGATTATTCGACCAGCCACCAGATGTCACAGTCAATGCGTTACACCAATCCAAAAGGTTTTCAGGCGTGTTTCCTGCATGTACAGTTTGAGCTCATTGCTCCTTCATAGTCGTAAATTCAGCCTATTTTACGTAATACTGATGTTAACGAAGGAACCCAGAAAATAATTTGTGTTTTTTTTTTTCTTATTTAACTTCCGTTAAGGCGAGACATTTCAACACAAGTGTGTGATTTGCATCAGAACGGGTCAGACTGGTCCCCCCGGCTTTGGGCTGGATAGCAGCAACTCCGGATCTTTCAAAACGGACAGATTCCAATTTCGTTATGCGTGCTGGTGCGGCGCAGTGCACTGTGGAGGGGTTCTGCTCGGAGCCCAGTTCATTTAAAGTTTCTGTGTGAGTGAAACGTTGCAGGGCGGTAGGCGGAGCGTGAGCTGCTCGCGAGCAGATAGAACAGGTGAGCGTGCAGGTAGCTGTTCACCTGCAGGCTGTTCGGAACACGCGGGCGCGTCGTTTTCTACTGAAGCACAGCGAAAAATACACGCTTTAACCCGCGAACAGACCCGTGCAAAGGGTCCGGGTTGTAGCGCCTTGCCGCGAGAATGTAGGACGTTTTTGTTTATGAGAACCAGCGGGACCGATGTGGACTGAAATCGTCCTCCAGAGCTCGTGTTTACTGTCAAGGCTTTGAAGAGTGTCCGATATTGTGCGTTATCGGTTAAACTATAGAAGTTAGAGAGAGGGAGAGTATGTTGTGTGGTCTGGTCTGCTGTCTGAAATTTACAATATAATCTAAACGAAGTTGGTGGAGTGTTGGGGAAATGGCACGCCTGGCCTGGTTTGGACTGGTAATGGCAAGTGCAGTGGGTGAGTAACAAGTAAAGCACTAAACAGATATATAGTATGGTGTATGAAATATATGGGGCAATATGGCAAAAAATATACCACGATTCACAGCATGTTATATATGGTTTTCTGTTCAGAGCCACGTTCACAAACACTGAAAAATAATCCACACACTACTTCACTGATCAGTTTAATCAGAGTAGTTCACAATACTGTGACAATTCAGTCAAGTGTGCACCAATAGTCACATATATGGAGAGAGACTGTGTGTGTGTGTGTGTGTGTGTGTGTGTGTGTGTGTGTGTGTGTGTGTGTGAGAGAGAGAGAGAGAGAGAGAGA